>JAXQQM020076979.1:0-144029 GCA_034641835.2 Pinus albicaulis
AAGGCTAAAATCATTCACCTGGTGTCTCCAAACTCAATGTAAAGACTCCACTGGAGGACCGACTCTTAAATGGAAGGATCATACACAAAGTTCAGGTATCCAAAGTGGAATGGTATTCAGGATCTAATCTGCTTTCTTGTAAATTACTTCTTTGCTTTTCTCGTCAGTCCTAAAGTTTAATTTGTCGTATGATAAAGGTGATCAAAATTTTCACTCAACCTATTCAAAAGTATAAAATACCGAAGCTTCTTGATCCCGTCTTCATCTTTTTCCCAAATCATATGATGACTCTCTTCAGATTGATCAGCCTAATGAAACCAAAACTGATCCCGTAGCTCTTGTATATACTCCTAGACCTTCCATAGTCCCGGATAGGTATAAACCTCTTGTTTTACCTTCTGTACTTCATGCTTTCCCTGCAAATTATTACCTATATTTGCCAAGATTTGATGGTGAATGTAACAATGTCAATGCTGAGCAACATGTGCAGAATCTTGAGACTTTCCTAGACCTTTTTGAGGTTGATGAAGAAGATGTTAGTATTAGGCTTTTTTCTCTTTCTTTGCAAGGCAAAGTCAAGAGTTGGTTCAAAACCCTGCCTGATGCCAGCATCTCAGAATTCCAGCAGTTCGTCAGAGTTTTCCTCGACAGATGGGTGGTTAGACAGAACCCGTTCCTGATTTTAGACGAGTATGGCCAGCTGAAAAGACAATTAGGGAAGACAGTGCAACAGTTTTCCGCCGGATTCAACCGAGTCTATTCTTCGATACTTGTCAATATAAGACCCCCTCCTGGCTCTGCTCTCTTACATTACCCGGGCGCTTTTGATCCTGAAATGGAGTTTCAGCTGAGAGAAAGGAACAAAGCAACACTTGAAGAGATACATAACAGTGCAGTAGATGTAGAAGCTAATCTGTTGATCAGAAGAGAAAAGCTAAAGGAAGAAGAAAAGAAGAATGTTGCAGAGCACCTGACACTTTCGGAAGAAAATCTTGACCTTTTGGTAAATGCAATAGAAGAGATGATACGGAAAATGACTGCAAAAAATGAAAATGGCATTCAAGAAAAAGTGGCCGACTCAAAACATCTTCTTTCTTATCCCAGTTATCATCCATCTAATAATGACCGTGTTATAGAACATCTTTAAGATGAGAAATCTCTTGATATGACTAGTAAGCTTGATGATATGTTTTATGTTGATGATTTGCCAAAATTCGATCAATATGATGATGATGATTTTTTCCAAACACAAGCTAGTCTTGCAGCACAATCAACTGCTGATTTGTGGGAGGAAGTTCCATTTCAACAGCTTGAAAACAGTAATCATATGATGCATATCATCCAAGACAGTGATGAGGAAAGTATAGAAAATTGGGAAGTAAGTGAAAGATCTTTGCCTCTTTGTTTCACTTCAATTCAGTTCATCAAATATAACTTTCATGCAAATAGAAATCAACACCCTCTCAGTTTTAATGTTGAGGTTGAGACAGATAGTGAAATTCTTGAGCAAGTTGTTTATGAGAAATCTTCCCCTGAAACGACTGATGAAATCATCTGCGATATAAAATCCTCCCTAGCTCCAGATTTGCAGCCACCAAGCGCAATTGAAGGTCATATTACAAATGAAGGTGTGGAAGCCAAAATACATGATTTAATGATGCAAGAGGATTCTGTACCCTTTTGTTTCGAAGCATTTCAGTTTATAAAGCAAAATCTTCGTAATATCTCTAAAGAAAAAGATGAACAGCCTATAGGATGTCATGCAGTTTCAATGGATACATCGCAGCAGTCTTCTCAAGTTTTCTATGATCCTATTGCTCGTGTGTTGGATGATGTTTGCTGTAAAATTCCTTCTCCATTGGCTAACCATGTGCCAGAAAAGAATGTTAACAATAATCTTATTCGACAGCCGACTTCATTGTTTTGTTCATCTGATGTTTCATCACAAATACCATATCAAGATTTGCAGTCATATGAGGAGACTAATGAAGAAGACTTTTGTTTTGTTTGGGATCAGCAACAGAGCTTGGTTATCCACGAATTTCAGGATCATTTTGACAGTGAGCTATGCGCTCCAGTAGGGGAATAGTCTGAGGTCTGAAAACTCAGAAGTAGGGGAATAGTGTGGCAGTGAGCTCTGCGCTCCATTGTACAGTTTGGTAGGGAATTAATAAAGTGATGCAGCTCTGATTTGTGGGATTCATGTGGTATGAGTTTTAGCATATGTCTCTCTTTTGTGTTTCATATGTACACTGTTATGTTTCATCAATCGTTCATAAACATTTCCAGTTGAATGTTTTCAAGTTAGAAAGGTAGAATCCATTTTATATGCTCTGCCTTGGGGAATCATTCATGCTCTGTGTGTTTTCTTCTATTTGAAAAGGATTCATTTATTATGCCCTTTTCAGCTTCTCAACAGTCTTTCCACTTCATCTTATTTCAATTTGATTGCTAAACCTCCTACCTATATTGCCCTATGAAATATTCTGTGTCCTTGATTTAATTCCTCGTTTCATACTTTCCTTTTTCCCATACAACCCTGAAAATTCAGTCATTTATCAATACTCCTTTTCCCATTTATATATCTAGCCTAAAATTAGTTCATCATTGTGTTATCAAATATCTATTCTACGGAGAGAGCCCTCTCCTGTCCTTGTAGGGCTAGCTACAAGGCTGAGTGTGGTTTAGTTGTTACCCTGATTTGCCTTTTTCAGCCTGAGGTTCAGATTGGGTGCTAACATCTCTGGCGACTTCGCTGGGGAAGTAAATTATTTGAAACAGTAAAGCATATCCTCCCCGGTAAAGGATGACAGAGTTTAGATCTGAATGTTGATGGTGAACAACAATCAGATGCATATAAAGGTTTAAATCATTCACCTGGCGACTCCAACTCAATGTAAAGACTCCACTGGAGGACCAACTCTTAAATGGAAGGATCTTACACAAATTTCAGGTATCCAAAGTGGAATGGTATTCAGGATCTAATCTGCTTTCTTGTAAATTACTTCTTTGATTTTCTTGAAGCTGTCCGGAAAGTTTTTCAGAATTTGTTCTATGATAAAGGTGATGAAAATTTTCATTCAACCTATTCAAAAAGTGTAAATACTGAGTTTTCCTTTGATCCTGGCCTTCATCTTTTTCCCAAATCATATGATGACTCTCTTCAGATTGATCAGCCTAATGAAACCAAAACTGATCCCGTAGCTCTTGTATATACTCCTAGACCTTCTATAGTCCCGGATAGGTATAAACCTCTTGTTTTACCTTCTGTACTTCATGCTTTCCCTGCAAATTATTACCTATATTTGCCGAGATTTGATGGTGAATGTAACAATGTCAACGCTGAGAAACATGTGCAGAATGTTGAGACTTTCCTAGACCTTTTTGAGGTTGATGAAGAAGATGTTACTATTAGGCTTTTTGCTCTTTCTTTCCAAGGAAAAGTCAAGATTTGGTTCAAAACCATGCTTGAAGCCAGCATCTTAGAATTCCAGCAGTTCGTCAGAGTTTTCCTTGACAGATGGGTGGTTAGACAGAACCCATTCCTAATTTTAGACGAGTATGCCCAGCTAAAAAGACAGTCAGGGGAGACACTGCAACAATTTGCCACCAGATTCAACCGAGTCTATTATTCGATACCTGTCAATATAAGACCCCCTTCTGGCTCGGCTCTCTTACATTACCCAGGCACTTTTGATCCCGAAATGGAGTTTCAGCTGAGAGAAAGGAACACAGCAACACTTGAAGAAATATAGAACAGTGCAGTAGATGTAGAAGCTAATCTATTGATCAGAAGAGCAAAGCTAAAGGAAGAAGAAAAGAAGAATGTTGCAGAGCACCTGAAACTTTCAGAAGAAAAGTTTGACCTTTTGGTAAACGCAGTAGAAGAGATGATACGGAAAATGACTGCAAAAAATGAAAATGACGTTAAAGAAAAAGTGGTTGACTCAAAACATCTTCTTTCTTATCCCAGTTATCATCCATCTAATAATGACTGTGTTATAGAACATCTTGAAGATGAGAAATCTCTTGATATGACTGGTAAGCTTGATGATATGTTTTATGTTGATGATTTGCCAAAATTCGATCAATATGATGATGATGATTTTTTCCAAACACAAGCTAGTCTTGCAGCACAATCAACTGTTGATTTGTGGGAGGAAGTTCTGTTTCAACAGCTTGAAAACAGTAATCATACGATGCATATCATCTAGGACAATGATGAGGAAAGTCTGGAAAATTGGGAAGTAAGTGAAATATCTTTGCCTGTTTGTTTCGCTTCAATTCAGTTCATCAAAGATAACTTTCATGCAAATAGAAATCAACAACCTCTCAGTTTTAATGTTGAGGTTGAGACAGATAGTGAAATTCTTGAGCAAGTTGTTTATGAGAAATATTCCCCTGAAACAACTGATGAAATCATCTACGATATAAAATCCTCCCTAGCTCCAGATTTGCAGCCACCAAGCGCAATTTAAGGTCAGATTAGAGATGAAGGCATGGAAGCCGAAATACATGATTTAATGATGCAAGAGGATTCTGTACCCTTTTGTTTCAAAGCATTTCAGTTTATAAAGCAGAATCTTCGTAATATCTCTAAAGAAAAAGATGAACAGCCTGTAGGATGTCATGCAGTTTCAATGGATACATCGCAGCAGTCTTCTCAAGTTTTCTATGATCCTATTGCTCGTGTGTTGGATGATGTTTGCTATAAAATTCCTTCTTCATTGGCTAACCATGTGCCAGAAAAGAATGTTAACAATAATCTTATTCAACAGCCGACTTCATTGTTTTTTTCATCTGATGTTTCATCACAAAGACCATATCAAGATTTGCAGTCATATGAGGAGACTAATGAAGAAGACTTTTGTTTTGTTTGGGATCAGCAACAGAGCTTGGTTATTCACGAATTTCAGGATCCTTTTGACAGCTTGCTGCAATCACCAAATAAGGACAGCACAGATGTGAGGAAAATTTTAAGATCAAGGTGTGGAGATTACCTGGACCAGAGAAGTGATGTATTGAGAGAAATCAATAGCTATTTTTATGAAGATCCTTTCGTAGTATTATTGAAGTCATCCAGTCAATACATGCTTTGCAAGTTTATCAGCATTCAACTTGATTCCAAGTTTCCTTTGGAGTTGCCTTTCAGTTCTTCCCTTTTCTTGCGTATCAGAAAGCACTTGGGGAGAAATCAAATAGTAGCCAGGATGCTTACATGGTTGCATTGGTTGTTCCATTTCACTTGATTAAGTGGTGGATGCAACAATTAGAGTAGGTTAGATGAATAAGCTCAATTATGAGCTTTTTTCCAGTTTGTCAGTTGTGTTTTAGTCATGTCTTGAGTCAGTATGCATTGTATCTTGTTTCAGTATTTTCGACTCCATGCCCAATGGATAAGGCTACTTGGTCTACGGTGTTCTTGGCAGCTCCAAGGAGCTACCATCCCCATTGGAGCCAATGTTAGTGTAAGTATAGTCATACTGCCATCAGTGATCAAAGTTACTCTTTGCATTTGCATATTAGGAGTCCCATAATAATCAATTTCACCATTCCGCTAGGTCATGGATTCATTGATGGTAGTAATTTTTATCAGTTTTCCCTCATGAGGTACTTGCTGATTTTGCTCCCTATGGTCTTCAGTCATTAGTCTCCTTCATTCTCAAATCATATCAGTAGGTCATAGGATGGGTCTCATTAGTTTCTAGGGTCTCACCATGGTCAAATTAATGAGTCAAATGTCAATAATATCAACAAGGTCATGAGGAAGCCAATCAAATACAAAGTCACAACACCTGGAAGATTAGAGATATCATTTATTCAGTTGGATGCAAGTATCACCTCAAAACCATGTTTTGAGGTGAAAGCATAATACTTTTCCCTTCAGTCACAATTCGGAAGCTGTTATCTCCACAAAGTGATGTCCCTGCCTTCAAAGAAGTTTTCTGCAACATGTTTAGTACCAGATCATCTTCAAAGCAGATCCATTAGAAAGAGCCCGGAAAGAGCTTTCCAACGGTACGCTCTCAAAACTAACTTCTGGATTGAATTTTATGCTTAAGTGAAGTAAAAGCCCTCTATTCCCTAAACCCCCCTATTTCCCATGTTTCCCTTTTAAACTTTATGTTCAATTCCCTTTAAAAATCCCTTTTCCCCTTTCCAATTACAAAATCGCATTATAAATTATTTAAAACAAATATGCGATTTATTTCTAAACCACTTCCCCACCATTACCCTTGAAACATTATTATAAAATAAAAGTGTCCATTATATATAACCCCCGCCGTGTAAACCACTTCCCCTTTCCACCCCCGAAAACTGTGTTATAAAGTTTTATATCATAAAACGCATAACCCAAAGTCCCCTTCCCTTTATTTAATCGCACCATCGCAAATCGCAAAGTTCATTTGTATGCCCCGATGAGCCCATCGCAAATATTTGCGATGCGATCAATCGCACAAAACGCCGATCGCATCGCAAATCCTCCAGTCGCATCGCAAATCCTCCAATCGCATCGCAACTCCCCCGATCGCAAGTCCTGCCCCCTCCTCCGATCGCATCGCAAATTTTGCAATTGCGATCATTCCGTTCCGCTCCCTTCTGATATTGCGATTGCGATTGTAACTCCCAGTCCCACCATTTGATCCCTCCGCCGATTCATTACCCCAATGCCCCTCTCCTTTATAAAATTCAAATTTATCCATTTTGTTATAATACAAAGGGTTTTTCCCCATCGCATCGGAAGTGCTATAATATATTATTCCGCTCCACTCCCGATCTCCGATGCGATTCACCCCGGTCCCACTTTAGCCCTCCAACTGTTCATAAATATCACTCATCCCTTTGTATAAAGTGCATTGTACACTGTTGCGTCGGACCCATGGCTAATCGCATCGGAAATTTGTTGGTGATGTTTCAACAATATTACCCCGACTCCATTCCGATTGCGATTATATAATATCACTCCCATCCCGCTCCACTCAGATATTGCGATTGCGATTACTGTGTTATATCATATCTCCGCCCCGCTCCCGATCCCGATTGCGATTTCCATATGGGTCCCACCTCCATTTCCCTTCCCTTTTCCCATTCAAACGCATTTTTCCCTTCACAAAAGCATAAATTCATTCTATCAATGTTCTATTAAAAGCCAGAGAATGAAGAACTAAAGGAAAGCAAAACGCCAAGGGCCGAGAACAAAATTGTAACAGTCACCTCTTCAGTAATGATTCAAAAAGATCCACGCTACTATGTTTCACCTTCTCATTGGATATCCAAAAATTTCAAATGAAATAATGTAACGCAGCTCTTCTTTTACGAAGACTGTGGGCTTTTGGCCTTCTATCTTCAGTTGTGACTTCTCCTCTTCCCATCGATTTGTATTCCTGCAAAATCTATCTATTTATTGTAAATTCTAATTATTTGCAAATGGCTGGAGAGTCTGAGGTCTGAAAACTCAGAAGTAGGGGAATAGTGTGGCAGTGAGCTCTGCACTCCATTGTACAGTTTGGTAGGGAATTAATAAATTTATGCAGCTCTAATTTGTGGGATTCATGTGGTATGAGTTTTAGCATATGTCTCTCTTTTGTGTTTCATACGTACACTGTTATGTTTCATCAATCATTCATAAACATTTCCAGTTGAATTTTTTCAAGTTAGAAAGGTAGAATCCATTTTATATGCTCTGCCTTGGGGAATCATTCATGCTCTGTGTGTTTTCTTCTGTTTGAAAAGGATTCATTTATTATGCCCTTTTCATCTTCTCAACAGTCTTTCCACTTCATCTTATTTCAATTTGATTGCTAAACCTCCTGCCTATCTTGCCCTATGAAATATTATGTGTCCTTGATTTAATTCCTCGTTTCATACTGTCCTTTTTCCCATACATCCCTAAAAATTCAGTCATTTATCAATACTCCTTTTCCCATTTATATATCTAGCCTAAAATCAGTTCATCATTGTGTTATCGAATATCTATTCTACGGAGAGAGCCCTCTCCTGTCCTTGTAGGGCTAGCTACAAGGCTGAGCGTGGTTTAGTTGTTACCCTGATTTGCCTTTTTCAGCCTGAGGTTCAGATTGGGTGCTAACATCTCTGGCGACTTCGCTGGGGAAGTAATTCATTTGAAACAGTAAAGCATATCCTCCCCGGTAAAGGATGACAAAGTTTAGATCTGAATGTTGATGGTGAACAACAATCAGATGCATATAAAAGATGAAACCATTCACCTGGCGACTCCAACTTAATGTAAAGACTCCACTGGAGGACCGACTCTTAAATGGAAGGATCTTACACAAAGTTCAGGTATCCAAAGTGGAATGGTATTCAGGATCTAATCTTCTTTCTTTTAAATTACTTCTTTGCTTTTCTTGAAGCTGTCCGGAAATTTTTTCAAAATTTGTTGTATGATAAAGGTGATAAAAATTTTCATTCAACCTATTAAAAAAGTATAAATACTGAGTTTTCCTTTGATCCTGGCCTTCATCTTTTTCCCAAATCATATGATGACTATCTTCAGATTGATCAGCCTAATGAAACCAAAACTGATCCCGTAGCTCTTGTATATACTCCTAGACCTTTTATAGTCCCGGATAGGTATAAACCTCTTGTTTTACCTTCTGTACTCCATGCTTTCCCTGCAAATTATTACCTATATTTTCCGAGATTTGATGGTGAATGTAACAATATCAACGCTGAGCAACATGTGTAGAATGTTGAGACTTTCCTAAACTTTTTTGAGGTTGATGAAGAAGATGTTAGTATTAGGCTTTTTGCTCTTTCTTTGCAAGGCAAAGTCAAGAGTTGGTTCAAAACCCTGCCTGACGCCAGCATCTCATAATTCCAGCAATTCGTCAAAGTTTTCCTCGACAAATGGGTGGTTAGACAGAACCCGTTCCTGATTTTAGATGAGTATGCCCAGCTGAAAAGACAATCAGGGAAGACAGTGCAATAGTTTTCCGCCAGATTCAACCGAGTCTATTATTCGATACATGTCAATATAAGAACCCCTCCTGGCTCGGCTCTCTTACATTACCCAGGCACTTTTGATCCTGAAATGGAGTTTCAACTGAGAGAAAGGAACAAAGAAACACTTGAAGAGATACAGAACAGTGTAGTAGATGTAGAAGCTAATCTGTTGATCAGAAGAGCAAAGCTAAAGGAAGAATAAAAGAAGAATGTTGCAGAGCACCTGACACTTTCAGAAGAAAAGCTTGACCTTTTGGTAAACACAGTAGAAGAGATGATACGGAAAATGACTGCAAAAAATAAAAATGGCGTTCAAGAAAAAGTGGCCGACTCAAAACATCTTCTTTCTTATCCCAGTTACCATCCATATAATAATGACTCTGTTATAGAACATCTTGAAGATGAGAAATCTCTTGATATGACTGGTAAGCTTGATGATATGTTTTATGTTGATGATTTGCCAAAATTCGATCAATATGATGATGATGATTTTTTCCAAACACAAGCTAGTCTTGCAGCACAATCAACTACTGATTTGTGGGAGGAAGTTCCATTTCAACAGCTTGAAAACGGTAATCATACGATGCATATCATCCAGGACAGTGATGAGGAAAGTCTGGAAAATTGGGAAGTAAGTGAAAGATCTTTGCCTCTTTGTTTCGCTTCAATTCAGTTCATCAAATATAACTTTCATGCAAATAGAAATCAACAACCTCTCAGTTTTAATGTTGAGGTTGAGACAGATAGTGAAATTCTTGAGCAAGCTGTTTATGAGAAATCTGCCCCTGAAACGACTGATGAAATCATCTGCGATATAAAATCCTCCCTAGCTCCAGATTTTCAGCCACCAAGCGCAATTGAAGGTCAGATTACAGATGAAGGCGTGGAAGCCGAAATACATGATTTAATGACGCAAGAGGATTATGTACCCTTTTGTTTAGAAGCATTTCAGTTTATAAAGCAGAATCTTCATAATATCTCTAAAGAAAAAGATGAACAGCCTATAGGATGTCATGCAGTTTCAATGGATACATCGCAGCAGTCTTCTCAAGTTTTCTATGATCCTATTTCTCGTGTGTTGGATGATGTTTGTTGTAAAACTCCTTCTGCATTGGCTAACCATGTGCCAGAAAAGAATGTTAACAATAATCTTATTCGACAGCCGACTACATTTTTTTGTTCATCTGATGTTTCATCACAAAGACCATATCAATATTTGCAGTCATATGAGGAGACTAATGAAGAAGACTTTTGTTTTGTTTGGGATCAACAACAGAGCTTGGTTATTCACGAATTTCAGGATCCTTTTGACAGCTTGCTACAATCACCAAAGAAATACAGCGCAGATGTGAGGAAAATTTTAAGATCAAGGTGTGGAGATTACCTGGACCAGAGCAGTGATGTATTGAGGGAAATCAATAGCTATTTTTATGAAGATCCTTTCACAGTATTCTTGAAGTCATCCAGTCAATTCATGCTTTGCAATTTTATCAGCATTCAACTTGATTCCAAGTTTCCTTGGGAGTTGCCTTTCAGTTCTTCCCTTTTCCTGCGTATCAGAAAGCACTTGGGGAGAAATCAAATAGAAGCCAGGATGCTTACATGGTTGCATTGGTTGTTCCATTTCACTTGATTAAGTGGTGGATGCAACAATTAGAGTAGGTTAGATGAATAAGCTCAATTATGAGCATTTTTCCAATTTGTCAGTTGTGTTTTAGTCATGTCTTGAGTCAGTATGCATTGTATCTTGTTTTAGTATTTTCGACTCCATGCCCAATGGATAAGGCTACTTGGTCTACGGTGTTCTTGGCACCTCCAAGGAGCTACCATCCCCATTGGAGCCAATGTTAGTGTCAGTCTAGTCATACTGCCATCAGTGATCAAAGTTACTCTTTGCATTTGCATATTAGTAGTCCCATAATAATCAATTTCACCATTCCGCTAGGTCATGGATTCATTGATGGTAGTAATTTTTATCAGTTTTCCCTCATGAGGTACTTGCTGATTTTTCTCCCTATGGTCTTCAGTCATTAGTCTCCTTCATTCTCAAATCATATCAGTAGGTCATAGGATGGGTCTCATTAGTTTCTAGGGTCTCACCATGGTCAAATTAATGAGTCAAATGTCAATAATATCAGCAAGGTCATGAGGAAGTCAATCAAATACAAAGTCATAGCACCTGGAAGATCAGAGATATCATTTATTCAGTTGGACGCAAGTATCACTTCAAAACCATGTTTTGAGGTGAAAGCATAATACTTTTCCCTTCAGTCACAATTCGGAAGCTGTTATCTCCACAAAGTGATGTCCCTGGCTTCAAAGAAGTTTTCCGTAGCATTTTCTCTACCAGATCATCTTCAAAGTAGATCCATCAGAAAGAGCCCGAAAAGAGCTTTCCAATGGTATACTACACTCTCAAAACTGACTTCTAGATTGAATTTTATGCTTAAGTGAAGTAAAAGCCCTCTATTCCCTAAACCCCCCCTATTTCCCATGTTTCCCTTTTAAACTTTATGTTCAATTGCCTTTAAAAACCCCTTTTCCCCTTTCCGATTACAAAATCACATTATAAATTATTTAAAACAAATATGCGATTTATTTCTAAACCACTTCCCCACCATTACCCTTGAAACTTTATTATAAAATCAAAGTGTCCATTATATATAACCCCCGCCGTGTAAACCACTTCCCCTTTCCACCCCCAAAAACTGTGTTATAAAGTTTTATATCATAAAACGCATAACCCAAAGTCCCCTTCCGTTTATTTAATTGCACCATCGCAAATCGCAAAGTTCATTTGTATGCCCCGATGAGCCCATCGCAAATATTTGCAATGCGATCAATCGCACAAAACTCTGATCGCATCGCAAATCCTCCAATCGCATTGCAAATCCTCCGATCGCATCGCAACTCCCCCGATCGCAAGTCCTGCCCCCTCCTCCGATCACATCGCAAATTTTTCGATTGCGATCATTCCGTTCCGCTCCCTTCCGATATTGCGATTGCGATTGTAACACCCGGTCCCACCATTTGATCCCTCCGCCGATTCATTACCCCAATGCCCCTCTCCTTTATAAAATTCAAATTTATCCATTTTGTTATAATACAAAGGGTTTTTCCCCATCACATCGGAAGTGCTATAATATATTATTCGGCTCCACTCCCGATCTCCGATGCGATTCACCCCGGTCCCACTTTAGCCCTCCGACTGTTTATAAATATCACTCATCCCTTTGTATAAAGTGCATTGTACACTGTTCCATCGGACCCATGGCTAATCGCATCGGAACTTTGTTGGTGCTGTTTCAATAATATTACCCTGACTCCATTCCGATTGCGATTATATAATATCACTCCCATCCCGCTCCACTCTGATATTGCGATTGAAATTATTGTGATATATCATATCTCCACCCCGCTCCCGATCTCGATTGAGATTTCCATATGGGTGCTGCCTCCATTTCCCTTCCCTTTTCCCATTCAAACGCATTTTTCCCTTCACAAAAGCATAAATTCATTCTATCAACGTTCTATTAAAAGCCAGAGAATGAAGAACTAAAGGAAAGCGAAACGCCAGGGGCCGAGAACAAAATTGTAACAGTCACCTCTTCAGTAATGATTCAAAAAGATCCACGCTACTATGGTTCGCCTTCTCATTGGATATCCGAAAATTTCAAATGAAATAATGTAACGCAGCTCTTCTTTTACAAAGAGACTGTGGGCTTTTGGCCTTCTATCTTCAGTTGTGACTTCTCCTCTTCCCATCGATTTGTATTCCTACAAAATCTGTCTATTTATTGTAAATTCTAATTATTTGCAAAAGGCTGGAGGTCTGAGGTCTAAAAAAACTCAGAAGTAGGGGAATAGTGTAGCAGTGAGCTCTGCGCTCCATTGTACAATCTGGCATGGAATTAATAAAGTGATGCAGCTCTGATTTGTGGGATTCTTGTGGTATAAGTTTTAGCATATGTCTCTTTTCTTTGTGTTTCATATGTACATTGTTATGTTTCATCATCGATTCCTAAAAATTTCCAGTTGAATTTTTTCAAGTTAGAAAGGTAGAATCCATTTTATATGCTCTGCCTTGGGGAATCATTCATGTTCTATGTGTTTTCTTCTATTTGAAAAGGATTCATTTATTATGCCCTTTTCAGCTTCTCTACAGTATTTCCACTCCATTTTATTTAAATTTTATTGCTAAATATCTTGCCTATCTTGCCCCATGAAATACCCTATATCCTAATTTAATTCCTCAGCTCATGCTGTCCCTTTGTCCCATACATCCCTGAAAATTCAGTCATTTATTTAAATTCCCTTTTCCCATTTATATATCTAGCCTAAAATCAGCTCATTACCATTTTATTGAATACCTATTCTACAGAGAGAGCCCTCTCCTGTCCTTGTAGGGCTAGCTACAAGGCTGAGCATGGTTTAGTTGTTACCCTGATTTGCCTTTTTCAGCCCGGGATCCACTCCTGCAAGCAACACCTTCTACAACCAACAACTTCATGCACGTTTAAAAGAAAGATGCTAGGATCAATGGATTGACTCCCTTTTACTTCAACATTCTCTTCAAGCTTCTTTATCAAGAACAAATATCTCTGTAGTCAATTTATGAACTTAGAGTCATAACGATTTCGTTGGTGAATGTAAAGACTCCACTGGAGGACCGACTCTTCCCGCAGAAAAATGGAAGTATCTTACACAAACTTCAGGTATTCAAAGTGGAATGGTATTCAAGAGCTAATCTGCTTTCTTGTAAATTACTTCTTTGCTTTTCTTGAAGCTGTCCTGAAAGTCTTCCAGAATTTGCTGTATGATAAAGGTGATCAAAATCTTCATTCAAATTATCCAAAAAGTGTAAAAACTGACCTTTCCTTTGATCTCGGCCTCACCCTTTTCCTAAACCCTATGATGAACATCTTCAGATTGATGAGCCTAAAGAGACCAAGACTAATCCCGTGGCTCCTGTATATACTCCTAGACCTTCTATAGTCTCGGATAGGTATAAACCTCTCGTTTTACCTTCTGTACTCCATGCTTTCCCTGCAAATTATTACCTATGTTTTCCGAGGTTTGATGGTGAATGTAACAATGTCAACGCTGAGCAACATGTGCAGAATGTTAAGACTTTCCTAGACCTTTTTGAGGTTGAAAAAGAAGATGTTAGTATTAGGCTTTTTGCTCTTTCTTTGCAAGGCAAAGTCAAGATTTGGTTCAAAACCCTGCCTGATGCTAGCATCTCAGAATTCCAGCAGTTCGTCAGATTTTTCCTCGACAGATGGGTGGTTAGACAGAACCCGTTCCTGATTTTAGACGAGTATGCCCAGCTAAAAAGACAGTCAGGGGAGACAGTGCAAAAGTTTTCTGCCAGATTCAATCGAGTCTATTATTCAATACCTGCCAATATAAGACCCCCTCTTGGCTCGGCCCTTTTACATTACCCGAGTGCTTTTGATCCTGAAATGGAGTTTCAGCTGAGAGAAAGGAACACAACAACACTTGAAGAGATACAGAACAGTGCAGTAAATGTAGAAGCTAATCTGTTGATCATAAGAGCAAAGCTGAAGGAGGAAGAAAAGAAGAATGTTGCAGAGCACCTGACACTTTTAGAAGAAAAGCTTGACCTTTTGGTAAACGCAGTAGAAGAGATGATGCGGAAAATGACTGCAAAAAATGAAAATGACGTTCGAGAAAAAGTGGCCGATTCAAAACATCTTCTTTCTTATCCCAGTTATCATCCATCTAGCAATGACTGTGTTATAGAACATCTCGGAGATGAGAAATCTGTTGATTTGACTTGTATGTTTGATGATATGTTTTATGTTGATGATTTGCCAAAATTCGATCAATACGATGATGATGATTTTTTCCAAACACAAGCTAGTCTTGCAGCACAATCAACTTCTGATTTGTGGGAGGAAGTTCCGTTTCAATAGCTTGAAAACATTAATCATCCGATGCATATCATCCAGGATAGTGATGAGGAAAGTCTGGAAAATTGGGAAGTAAGTGAAAGATCTTTGCCTCTTTGTTTCGCTTCAATTCAGTTCATCAAAGATAACTTTCATGCAAATAGAAATCAACAATCTCTCAGTTTTAATGTTGAGGTTGAGACAGATAGTGAAATTCTTGAGCAAGTTGTTTATGAGAAATCTTCCCTTGAAATGACTGATGAAATCATCTGCGATATAAAATCCTCCCTAGCTCCAGATTTGCAGCCACCAAACGCAATTGAAGGTCAGATTACAGATAGACGTTTGGAAGCCGAAACATATGATTTAATGATGCAAGAAGATTCAGTACCTTTATGTTTCGAAACATTTCAGTTCATAAAGCAGAATCTACGTGATATCTCTAAAGAAAAAGATGAACATCCTGTAGAATGTCATACAGTTTCAATAGATATGTCGCAGCAGCCTTTTCGAGTTTTCTATGACCCTATTGCTCATGTGTTGAATGATATTTGCTGTAAAATTCCCTCTCCATTGGCTAACCGTGTGCCAGAAAAGAATGTTAACAATAATCTTATTCGACAACCAAATTCATTGTATTGTTCAACAGATGTTTCATTACAAAGCCCATATCAAAGTTTACAGTCATATGAAGAGACTAATGAAGAATACTTTTGTTTTATTTGGGATCATCAGCAGAGATTGGTTATTCACGAATTTCAGGATCCTTTTGATAGCTTGCTGCAATCATCAGAGAAAGACAATGCAGATGTGAGGAAAATTTTAAGATCAAGGTGTGGAGATTACCTGGACCAGAGAAATGATGTATTGAGGGAAATAAATAGCTATTCTTATGGAGATCCTTTCACAGTATTCTTGAAGTCATCCATTCAATTCATGCTTTGCAAGTTTATCAGCATTCAACTTGATTCCAAGTTTCCTTGGGAGTTGCCTTTCAGTTCTTCCCTTTTCCTGCGTATCAGAAAGCACTTGGAGAGAAATCAAATAGCAGCCAAGATGCTTACATGGTTGCATTGGTTGTTCCATTTCACTTGATTAAGTGGTGGATGCAACAATTAGAGTAGGTTTGATGAATAAACTCAATTATGAGCATTTTTCTAGTTTGTCAGTTGTGTTTTAGTCATATCTTAAGTCAGTTTGGTTTTATTATGGTTTTTCAGTCTTAGTCTTCAGTCAGAGTTAGTATGCATTGTATCCTGTTTCAATATTTTTGACTCCATGCCCAATGGATAAGGCTACTTGGTCTATGGTGTTCTTGGCACCTCCAAGGAGCTACCATCCCCATTGGAGCCAATGTTAGTGTCAATCTAGTCATACTGCCATCAGTGATCAAAACTGCTTCTTTGCATTTGCATATTAGGAGTCCCATAATAATAAATTTCACCATTCCGCTAGGTCATGGATTCATTGATGGTAGTATTTTTTATCAGTTGTCCCTCATGAGATACTTGCTGATTTTCCTTTCTATGGTCTTTAGTAATTAGTCACTTTCATTCTCAAAATCGTATCAGCAGGTCTTAGGATGGGTCTCATTAGTTTCTATGGTCTCACCATGGTCAAATTAATGAGTCAAATGTCAATAAAGTCAGCAAGGTCATGAGGAAGTCAATAAACTCAAAGTCACTGCACCTAGAAGATCAGAGATATCATTTATTCAATTTGATGCAAGTTTCACCTCAAAACCATGTTTTGAGGTGAAAACATAATACTTTGCCTTTTAGTCACAATTCAGAAGCTGTATCTCCACAAAGTGATGTCCCTGCCTTCAGATAATTTTTCCACAGCATGTTCAGCGCCAGATCATATTCAAAGTAGATCCATCAAAAAGAGCCCGGAAAGAGCTTTCCAACGGTATATTACACTCCCAAAACTGACTTCTAGATTGAAATTTATGCTTAAGTGAAGTAAAATCCCTCTATTCCCTAAGCCCCCCATATTTCCCATGTTTCCCTTTTAACTTTATGATCAATTCCCTTTAAAAACCCCTTTTTCCCTTTTCGATCACAAAATCGCATTATAACTTATTTAAAACAAAAATGCGATTTACACCAACCACTTCCCCTCCATACCGTGTAAACCTTATAATAAAACTTAAAGGTTTATTATAATATAATCCCATCACAATCAGCAAATCCATCGCAAAATCGCAACGTATATGATTGTCTGGATCGGCTCATCGCAAATCTTGGCGATGCGATTTATCGCATCGCAGTTCTACTCCCATTGCAACATCCTCCGATCGCATCGCAAAAAAACCCCCGATCACACTGCTCCTCCGATCGCATCGCAAAAAACCCCCGATCGCACCGCTCCTCCGATTGCATCGCACATTCCCTCCCTTCCGATGTGATTACCCCTCTTACCCCCCATCTCTGATGTGATTGTGATTGACCGCACATCACAAATCGCAAATCAGCGGATCCAATTATGTGATACACCCACCCTCATTCCCAATTTTGATTTGCGATGGCGCTGTTATATTTTATTATATGTCATATATCCCTCCGCCCTTCTCCGAACTCTGATTGCAATTATACTATGGTTTCATATTCATATCTCCGCCCCGCTCCCAATCCCAATTGTGATTTTCATATGACTCCTGCCTCTTTTCCCCTCCTCTTTCCCCTTTAAAAATTGGTTTCCCTTCACAAAAGAAGGTAATTTCATTCTGTCTCCTTTCAAACGGCAGATTAATAAAAAAATCAGTTTTCTTCAAAGGGGCTAAAGGAAAGCGAAACGTCAGAGATCGAGAACCAAATTTGTAACAGTCACATCTTCAGTAATGATTCGAAAGGATCCACGCTACATGGTTTCACCTCCTCATTGGATATCCGAAAATTTCAAATGAAATAATGTAACGTAGCTCTCCCTTTACTGAGAGATTGTTGGCCTTTGGCCTTCCATCTTCAGTTGTGATTTCTCCTCTTCCCATCGATTTTTATTCCTGCAAAATCTGTCTATTTATTTTAAATGCCAATCATTTGTAAAGGGTCTGAAATTCTGAGGTCTGAAAACTCAGAAGTAGGGGAATAGTGTGGCAGTGAGCTCTGCGCTCCATTGTACAGTTTGGCAAGGAATTAATAAAGTGATGCAGCTCTGATTTGTGGGATTCATGTGGTATGAGTTTAGCATATGTCTCTCCTTTGTGTTTCATATGTACTTCGTTATGTTTTACCATTCATTCATAAACATTTCCAGTTGAATGTTTTCAAGTTAGAAAGGTAGAATCCATTTTATATGCTCTGCCTTGGGGAATCATTCATACTCTGTGTATTTTCTTCTGTTTGAAAAGGATTCATTTATTATGCCCTTTTCAGCTTCTCAATAGTCTTTCCATTTCATCTTATTTCGACTTGATTGCTAAACCTCCTGCCTATCTTGCCCTATGAAATATTCTGTATCCTGATTTAATTCCTCAGCTCATGCTGTCCTTTTGTCTCATATAGCCCTGAAATTTCAGTCATTTATTAAAATCCCTCTTCCCATTTATATACCTAGCCTAAAATCAGTTCATTATTGTGTTATTGAATATCTATTCTACGGAGAGAGCCCTCTCCCCTCGCCCTGTAGGGCTAGCTACAAAGGGGCTAAGCGTGCTTTAGCCGCTACCTTGATTTGCCTTTTTCGCCGAGGTCCATATTGGGTGCTAACCATGACACCAACCCAACTGGTTGTTGCATTTCTTCCTTGAAAGAATATGGCTCTATCTCTACACTCTTTCTCATAAGAGCCATGTAGAGAGTGTACCGCTCTAGGGACCTTCTCTGCATGTGTTTTGATGTGGGTGCTCCCACATTCTCTCTAGCATCAAGCACCAACCAGTTAGCCTCTCTGATGCACTTCCTTTCGACTCAGGATGTCTCTGCATGAGTGGGTGCTTCCACTCTCTGTTCCTCTGCTTGTGGTTGCTCCACATCTTTAGGTTCTTCTTTTGGAGCTAAGATGTCCTCAACTGCATGCAACTGAAGCTCCCTCTCAAGGGAAATTCGGATGGCCTTCTCTTCATTGAATTTCACATCTCTTCTAGCCATTGTCATCTTGTGTGCTGGAAATTACACTTGATAGTTGTGATGTGTATCAGTGTACCCCACAAATATTCCCAACTTAGCTTTTGGCTCTAGCTTCTTCTAGCATGTTTTGTTACATGGAAATAAACTGATGAACCAAAAATTTTAAAATGCACCACATCTGGTTTCTTACCTGAAAAATCTTCCTCTAGTGTACTCATCCCAAGTATCCGATGAGGAGTTATGTTATGCACAAATATTGATGTGTTGCATGCTTCGGCCCACATATGCAACGATAGGCCCTAATCATGCAACATCTCTCATGCTTCTCCCATAATAGTTATGTTCTTCCTTTCTGCAACCCCATTTTGTTGTGGGTTATGAGGTGCTATCAATTCTCGTCGAATTCCTTCTTAAGCACAAACATTCTTGAATTCGTTCGAGCTATATTCTCCACCATTTTCACTCCTGAGAAACTTCACCTTCTTCCCTGTATATTTCTCGACAAGTGCTTTGAACTCACAAAAATTTGAAAACGCATGATCTTTCTTCTGCATTAAGAATATCCAACACTTGCATGAAAAATCATCTACAAAAATCACATAATACTTTTGTTTTGCTGTGGAGGTTGTCGAGAATAGTCCACACACATCTGAGTAGACTCTTTCAAGGATCACCTTTTCTTGAATTTCCTTATCATGAAAGGTGGCTTTGGTGTACTTCCCAGATATACACCCTTTGCATGTATCTCACTGCTCAAAATCACCCTTGGGAAGTCATGTATAAATCCGTCACCTTTTAACTCACTGATGTCTTGAATCTCAGGCACCTTCTCTTCTTTCGTGCTCAAGGAAGCACAGTCTTCTACATCCAATTTGTAGATGTTCCTTCCCCAAACCCCAATATTTTTCACCTGTCTTGTGGCTTTGTGATGAAGGAACACCTTTCCTTTTCTAAATATCACATCATAGCCATGATATTCCAACATAGAAACTGAAACTAAATTCTTCTTTAAACCAGGAACATACATGACATATTTTAATGTGAGAGGAGTACTAGAATCCCTTTTAAAGGTAATTGTACCTATGTCGGTCGCACTATACCTCTCGTCATATCCCATCTCGATGTGCATATGGAGATCCTTATCCTCCAAGTTAATGAAGAATTACTTGTTGCCGGTCATATGGAATGAAGCTCCACTATCCAAGTACCACACAAAACCCATCACCAATGACACCATGCATGCGATGAGAGTGAAATCCAACTCAGACTGTGAAGAAAGTGCTTCACCTGCCACTCCTCATGAGGGGTTCTTGGTGGTCTTCTTGTGCCGACACTTTGTAGAATACTGCCCAAGCTCATGACAGTGAAAACATTTTATCTTTGAAAATTATTTCTTCTTGCATGCCTTACCAGAATCTGATTTGGAATGGGACACCTTCCCTTTCCATTTCTTCCCCTTTCCAACCAAGGATAAATTCTCCTCATCCTCAATATTTGATGAGGATCCATCTTTGACATTTCACCGAATCTTTTCTTGTACCAAGTTGGACCACAATCGCTCCCACTCTGGTAGCTTCACCCTCCCATTCACCAAATCCTGGTAGTTTTTCCAGCTCTTTGGAAGGCCTAGAAGTGCTAGGATCACCATGTCATCCTAAAAACCTGTCACACCAATACCTCCAAGCTCATCTCGTCATTGAGTGAACTTCATCAAGTATTTTGGTATCGTGTTTCCCTTCTCCATATTGATCTTCTTGAGCTTGTCCTTCAACATTGGCTTCTTGTGGTCGATGTTGTTCTGAAACAAATATGTTAAGGCCTTCCACATAGCATATGGAGTTTCCTTTCCATGGAGGTGCGAGACAATATCATCTTGAACTCCTTCTAATAGAATCCTTCTCGCCTTTGCTACATTCTTCTTCCATACATCAATATTTTGAGAATATGTTTCTCTGAGCCTGGGAATATTACTTTCTATGAATTCCTTCAATTTGTTGTCCTCCAACGTTGTCTCCTTCCTATCCTTCAAAGCTATGTAATTCGAAATACCCTCAAGGGAATATTCGAGTCTCAATCCACAGAAAAACATCATGATCTGCTGCTGGTCCTAAAGAATATATCTACAAATTTGATTCAACTGTCCAAAACAAACTTGTATTCTTCTCTTCTATAGTGATGTGTGCTCTAATACCATGTAGAAAATCCACATAGATTCAAGTATTTTGTTTTAGCATATTAAAATATCAGTTGAATCTATGTGGATTTTCTACAAAAACCTCTCCTTTGCAAGATCAAGATGGTTATTCATAGATTTATCAACCATTAAAAGAAATTTCAGCCTAAAAGTGCAAATGTAATTTTCATGTAATTTATTTTTTCATAATATGTAAACCAATCAAAATCCTTTAAATTTAAAAAGAAATACATGTAAATATATTGGAGGGAAGAGAAGAAAGCTACTTTTTGTAATTGTAATTTTTGTTTATCTCCTATAAGTTTACTCAAATTTCAAGTGTAGACACTCGTTGGGTGCAAAATTAAATTCCACATTTAACAAGTACCTATTATGCATACTTCTGAGAAGAATAGATTAAAAAACCTGTTGGACACACTTTTTTAACGTATCTTAATTTTTTATCAAGGTGGGTCTTCTAAAAAATATGCATAGCAGGTACTCGTTGGATGTGGAATTTAATTCCACATGCAACGAGTGTCTACACTTGAAATTTGAGTAAAAATTTAAGGAGATACACTAAAAATACAATTAAACGAAATAGTTTTCTTCTTTTCTCTCCAAAATTCATAACTCTTATTTTATTATTTTAAATATTATTTTATTATTTTTCCTTAGGAAGCCACTTTTAGGCTAACATTTCCTCTAATGCATGATTAGAGTTTTTTGAATTATGGATTAGCTGATCTTGATCCCATGTAAATCTCCACAATATAACCAAAGAAACCTGGATTGATATTAATATGATCCATAAACTGTTGTGAATATTCCACTGAATAGTTTGTCACAACATATCCAATAAAACTTTATTTAAAAATATGAAATCTACACTATTAGGGTTTTTTTATTTCTGTATTTATGGATGTGTTGATTATTGATTATTATGTATGCATGAAAATTAAAATTATGCATAAAAAACCACAACGATATAAAAACCCACAAACCACTTTTTGAGACAAGATATAACCTAGGAAACCCTTTCAAGAGAAAACCTAGCTAGAAGGTGAGGCTTCTCAGCTCAATTTCTCTGAATAGAAAATAGTTGTGAATATAACAAAGCATGGCATGTGGCCCATGGGCTACTATAGTGCACAAATCCTCTCTTTGTGATCTCCCTCTATCCCTCTCGGTCATTTTTCTCATCTAAGGAACAAATCCACTTGAAAATAATATATAGGCTTCTTCATCATAACCATGTGGCTAGCCCCTTTTCCATGAGTTATGGGGGCTAGTGTGTTATCCTCTCGAATTATGGTGATGAAAATAGGAAGGTCAACTTCCGAGTGACATAAATTTTGCATACAAACTCTAATTGAGACATTTTTTATGCCATTGGAAAGGTATATGATGTGTTGCACCAATGAAGCAAAGTTTTAACCGCCCCTCTCCCCCAACGCCCCCTCCCCCTCCCCCCAAAATGTCATTTTATGCTTCAAAATTTTCTTGGAAGGTTTCAAACCCAAATTTGTTAAACCGGGCCTTGCTAGTAAAATTGGTCCTGTGAGTTGATTCCTCCAGATTTTCCACCATGAAAGCATCGAGATGGATGAAAAACAATATAATGATCTTATCCAAATAATTTTACTTTATTTATTAAAATTTTTATTTTAATTTCTTTCTTATTTTAGTTTAATCAATAGATTATCTTAAATCCTATAAGATTTCTACTTCAAAATATATATGATTGTTAATACCAACAAAATTGAAGTTATCATATTCAAATCCAAAAATATCATTGATACATTCATATATGACAAGGGTTTCTTATAGAAAATGTATTCATAAAAATATATGGGAATCAAAATACATACAAAGCTCAATTAGAATTATAGCTTTGAGAAAATGATAGATGTAGGTTATAAATCTTATCATGGGCTTGAAAACAATTAGAAATCAGAAAATATTTGGATATGAGATCAAAAAATGCTCCTCATTGAGACTTTAGTCACTTATGTTAATTTATATGAGTGTGAGGTTTAGGGTTGCAATATATCCAGAGAGGTGGAGGAAGTTTGAGATCCCAAAATAGTTTATAACCTACAACCTCAAGATTAAAGTAAATACCCCCTACCATGTCATCCTTATGAAGTAAGTATTCCCCCCATTAAAACCATGATTATGACTAGGTATCTATCCTCCTTATGAAGTAAGTATTTCCCCCATTAAAACCATGATTATGACTAGGTATCTACCCTCCTTATGAAGTAAGTGTTTAACCCATTATAACCATGATTATGACTCGATATCTTATGTATAAGAAGGTACACAACATGTAAGCCAAAAGGTTTCCTAAACTTGCTTCTAACTATAGCCAAAACCCTTACCATTAGCTCAAACGAGGATGGCATAAGGATGCCCAGACTTAACTAGACCATTAAGAGTAAAGGAGAAAATCATCTTAGAGAAAAAAATAATTATTTAAGAGAAAAAACTAAAGTAAATATTACGAGGAAGTAATATACTAATTCTAGGACTCTAAACATGAACATATATGTTTTAAAATATCTTTTTAAATATTGTTAATATATTGTTTATATTTAAAATAAAAAGAGTTTAATAAATAAAATGATATTTTAAATATTTATAATAAAGTTTATATTAATTTTTTAAAACATATTTTAATTATTAAATGTTTTATTTTATCAATTTAAAAAAAAATTGACACAAAGTTTTTTGGATTCATACTAACTTTTTACTTTATGTATTTTGATTTTAATTTTAGATCTAATTAAAATTCACAACCATCCACCAAACAAAAATTAAAATTATAAAAAAAACTAATTAAAAAAAAACAATATTAAATATATATAAATCCAAATAATTAAAAATATTGTTAGGTTTTAAAAAGGTGTTTTTATTTGCTCTTTTTTAGGCCTAGGTTCATGGTTTAGATTTATAAGGTTCATGGCCTAAGAGGTCTAAGGTTCATGGCTTAATGCTTAAGATTTAGAGGCATTTAGTTTAAGGTTTAAGGTCTAAGATTTCGAGGTATAAGGTTTATAGTCTAAAATTTAGTGGTATTAATGACTATGGTTAATTCCAAGTGGTGTGGTTTTTTTTTTAATAATAATGATGAATCTGTTTACATTAACAAATAACAACTAGTAGTTGTCAATGATGGTTATCTCACTGTTGATTATCTCCACTACTGTCTCCATTGCTAATTTGACAACTAAATTATAATAAATTTTAGCACTGTTTTAAAAACTAAACTAACTTCAAATAAATTTTAGCACTGTTTTAAAAAACTAAACTAACTCCAAATTCCAATGTGCTTGTAATTGCTTGGGTATGTTGGAAGTGTCGTGTTTCCTTAAGGACCAAGGTTAATTCCAGGTGGCGTGGTTTTCTTTGAATAATAGATGATGATCCCATTGTTGATTATCTCTATCACTGTGTCCAATGCTAAACTAAATTATAATAAATTTTAGCACAGTTTTAAAAAACTAAACTAATTTCAAATTTCATTGTGCTTTTTGGAATGCAACGTGCTTTGGAATACATGTAATTGTTTGGGTATGTTGAAGTGTCCATCCATGCCTAAGCCTGTTTCCTTATGGACCATGGTTAATTTCAGGTGGTGTGGTTTTCTTTGAATAATAGTGATGAATCAATTTACATTAACAAATAACATCTAGCCGCTGTCAATGATTGATTATTCCACTGTTGATTTTCTCCTCTGACAACTAAATTAAAATAAGTTTTAGCACTTTCTTAAAAAACTAAACTAACTTCAAATAAATTTTTAGCCCTGTTTTAAAAAACTAAACTAACTTCAAATTCCAACGTGCTTGGGAATGCATGTAATTGCTTGCGTATGTTGGAAGTGTCCATCGCTAAATCATGCCAAAACTGCCTTGATATGGCCGTTTTTCCCTCTTCTGGTTAAACTGGGAATATAAAAGATAGAAGCACCACAGACATGTAATTATTGAAGATGCAAAGTTGCAGAGCATGCTTTGCATGTAATTGTTGAAGATGCAATGTTGCAGAGCATGCTTTGTTATTTGGGTTTCCATTCAAAGTTGTTTCGTTATTATAGCCCATCAAATTATTTTGGATTTTTTTTTAGTCTAGGTCGGAAGTGGATTTCTTTGGATTTTTGTTTTTAATGTCCCTGCACATGTCGGGATGCGAAGTGAAAATTATTCTGCAAGAAAAAATTGAAATTCTTCCGCTAAACCACATTCCAGTGAACAATTCGTTCAAATAATATTTCATGTAAATGCTCCTTGCGAAGGAATGCTTTATTTCCATCAACTTATTTTATTTTTATTTGGATATCTGTGACCAAGATCTTCTCTGAAGTCGATATTTTACTGGAAAACAAATTTATTCAAACTCTCCATCTTTAAAAATAAAATTATTGGGAACTTGCTTTTTAAACAGCATTGCGCGAATATTTTACACAAATTTTCCGCGCATGTGCTACATATGCTTCTTTCAAGGCTTACAATTTTTTCGGGGGTATTTTATTATCTGGTCGTATTAGAGGTATGCAATGTACTTTTAATCTCATCAATGTATATGCTCCATATTCTGGAAGAAAGATTTTTTGGGACAGAATGCTGATGGCGGGTATTTTATCTCTCCCAAATCTTATTCTGATGGGTGATTTCAACTCATCACTTAACGCTGATGAAATTTGGGGCAGTAGTGCCCGCCTCGACTCTTTGGCTGGGTATTTAAATGATGTGTTTCTAACACAAGGTTTAGTTGACATAAGGCCTCATCCTCTTATGCCGACATGGACCAATAAGAGATCGGGTGTAAACTTTATTGGGAAACAGCTTGACAGGGTGGTGGTTAAAGAATCAGTCATGGATATCATGGGAGATCCCAGATCTATCACACTCATATCCGATATCTCGGATCACATGCCTATTTCCTTTACATGGTCCTGCGTTGGGGCGGTTTCTGGGCGTCCTTTTAAATTCAACAGAATTTGGCTTGAGGATCCCGAATACATCAGCATTGTTGAGGGGATTTGGGTGGTTGATAGGGATAATATGGCTTCAGGGATATGGGATTCCTTTCACCATAGATTGCAGAGAATAAAGGTCGAATCCAATAAATGGGAAAAATCAAAGAAGATGAAACTCAAGGCTGAATTTCTGGAAATTCAAGAACAGATGGAGATGATTATTAATTCTTTCCTTTTGTGCTATCCGGACGAACAGACTCTTGACAATTTAAAGAGGTTGGGGGAAAGGAAAAAGAAATATTGCGGATTGAGGAGATCACATGGAAGTTAAAAAGCAGGGTCCAATGGATGGCTGAGGGGGACAGGAATACAAATTTTTTTCATAAGTGCGCAAATGAGCGGAGAAATAGGAACGCCATTTGGCGTATTAAAAGATCGGATGGTTCATTTGCTTATTCGTGCCAGGACATCCAGAAGGAGGCGCTACTATATTTCTCATCCTTCTACACTAGGCAGGAAGGGGTTTGCAAGGATAATCAGGTATGGCTGTTGGAACATGTTAATCGTTTTTTCGATGTTGATGCTATTTCTTCATTGGATAGTGTTGTCACAGGGAATGAAGTATTAAAGGTCCTCAAATCCTTTTCCAAAGATAAATGTCTGGGGCCAGATGGATGGCCCGCAGAATTCTTTATTCACTTTTTTGATATGATGGGGGAGGAACTCACAATGATCGTTGAACACATCCGGACTGAGGGCTTCATGCCGGCTAATCTTAACTCTACTTTCATAGCTCTAATTCCGAAGAAGGATGATCCTCAATCTTTTTCTGATTTCAGACCGATTGCTTTGTGTAATGTTTTATACAAGATTACGTCCAAGATCATAGCAGAACGGTTAAAAGACACCCTGTCAACCTTCATCTCTAAAGAACAATATGGCTTTCTAAAAGGCAGTTCTATTCATGATGCCACGGCAATTGCACAAGAAGTCTTACATTCTATACACACGGAGATAAGGGAGGATATTTTGATGAAGGTGGATATTCATAAAGCATACGACTCCATTGATTGGTCATACATAAGGCTTGTGCTCATGAAGATTGGGCTCCCAATCAGAATTATAAGATGGATCATGTCTTGTATTTCCACTGTTCAATACGCAGTTATCATTAATGGCGTCCCTACATCCTTTTTCGCTGCTGGACGTGGTCTTCAGCAAGGTTGTGCGATGTCGCCATTAATTTTTATTTTAATTATGGATGGATTCAGTTGTTTAATGCACATGGCAGTACAGAGGGGATATACAAAGGGTTTCACTTTCTCCAATGAGGTCACTTGTTCTCACTCATTATTTGTTGACGACCTGTTAATATTTGGCGCTTTGAACAGGAACCATTGGTTTTACATTCATTTCATTTTCATTCGCTTTGAGTCTGCAACTGGACTGGCCATCAACAAGAGTAAATCATTCATTATATATGAATTTGGCGACCTGCGGGAGATCGCCTTCATTGCAGATTTCATGGGGGTTGAATTTAGAGAAGCTGTTGTGTGCACTACAAGAAAAAATCACATTGGTGAGGGGCGAAAATGGTCACCATAAGCTCATTGGTGAGGGTCAAAAGAGCCTTCGTCACCAAAAACTGAACGTCACCAAAGGTGGCGTCGCCGAAAGTATAGGTGTTGTGGTGACATTCAAGGTCCGTCACCAATAATGATTTATAGTGACGAATAGTGACCGTCACCATTTCATACGAGCAATGGTGACGGACAATAGCCTCCGTCACCAAAAAACTGAACGTCACCAAAAGTGGCGTCGCCGAAAGTATAAGTGTTGTGGTGACATTCAAGATCCGTCACCAATAATGATTTATAGTGACGGATAGTGACCGTCACCATTTCATATGGGCAATGGTGACGGACAATAGCCTCTGTCACCAAAAAATTGAACGTCACCAAAGGTGGCGTCGCCGAAAGTATGTGTTGTGGTGACATTCAAGGTCCGTCACAAATATTGATTATAATGACGGATAGTGACCGTCACCATTTCATATGAACATCAACGATTTTTTGTGATGGACCTTTCATGGCCGTCACTATTGGTGCATATATATGGCGACGTTCATTGACCGTCACCATAAACTCATTGGTGACATCATCACGAATAATGGCTATAATGACAAACAGTGACCCTCACCATTTCATATCAACAACAACGATTTATGGTGACGAACCTTTAATGGTCGTCACTATTGATGCGTATATATGGTGGCGTTCGTTGACCGTCACCATTTCATATTTTGGTGAGGGTCGAAAAATGTCACCATAAGCTCATTGGTGATGGTCAAAACAACATCCGTCACCAAAAATTGATCTTCGTCATTCCCTATATATGAATATCAGGGCACGATGGAATCGAACCACCAACCTCCTACTTGTAAAGCAGGTGCTCTTCCACTGAGCTAGCACCCTTTAAAGAATTAAAATTTAAACTAGCAATTGCCCCTAAAGGTGCAAAGATACACAAAGGAATAAGAACCAGGAAAACTGAAAGAATTTCAGTGTCCTTGCTCCTATTTTTATTCTACGACACTCTACAAAGTATGATCTTGATCTATGACGTATTTGTGCTGAGTGGTTCTAATTTAATAGTAAATTTTATATTAGATAAAATAAATGAATAACTGAGAGGCCTTACGGGCTAATTTTTAATCCTTACACCAAAATCTCTTAATATTCAAGTCTATGGAACAACTCGTTCAAAGTTCAAACTGAAGTAGATTTTAAATGGAAAGCCTAAAACCAGTGAAGTAGTTTACAAGTTAACATTTTTGATATAACTTCTGTTCAATTTATATGACAAGTTATGCCATAACCTTGAAACTAGTTTCTTAGCTAAAAGGATTTCTTAAGTCAACAATGACAAAGAAAGATAGTCATGGCAAGCAAAATTCTCTTGTTTTTTTTAATGAGGGTGCATGTAACTTGATAAAGGTTGTATGAGAGTATCAAACCATAAATAGTTTCACTAAAACATGGAAATGACAAAGTCTTGTTAAGCAACAAAAGTTTAGTTGAATATATGAAAAGCATCAAGCTAAATGATATAATTAAACTAAAAGTAACTGTAAAAAAATGAAATTGCCATCATATACCATTTGGTTTGGTTAGTTCTTTAGAAAGAGAAAGTGCAATTGCATGATCCAGCTCCTCATCTTGATTATGTAATGGACCATCCTGAACAAAAATTTCCACATACAACAATCAATGTTATTGTATTGGTAAGACTTTTGATATAATCTATCAAAGCATGTACTATGTAGGAGAATAACTGGAAAGCACAACTAAAAATTTGAATCACAACATAACAATATAAAACAACATGCAACAGGAAAATAACAACTCCACAATTTGAGAAATATGCAACATATAACTGCTACTAAAATATAGTCGATAAAATTAAACTAAACTCACCTGAAGAGACTTTTTCGCAGAAATATTTGAGGCTTTGGTCTTCCCGGGCTCTGCAAAATGCAAAGGCGCCACTACAAATAAACTATACTTTCAATTTATATTATTTTTAAAATATTCATAGAGATTTCTTCCAGTGGCTAGATGTAGGTATTCACATTGTAGTGGTAACAATATCGACCCCTGAAAGTTAATATGTTTAACGGATTATCCAAGATTTTCAAAATAAATAAAAACAACTTAACAAGAAGGAGATATGAATTGTTTGCCATGTGTTGACCTGTTGACCAGAAAATCAGTGGGGCTTTCACTTGTGTTAGGATTAAACTGTTTGTTGATCTCAAAATCAATTTCAATTCCTTTCGATCCAGTTCCGATTCCCTCTGTTCGAAATCCCTTCGGTTGTGAATGTGTTAAAATTTTAGGAATAAATCATTATATCTACCTCAAATCAATTTCAATTCCCTCTGGTCTAATTCCCTTAGGGATAATGATCATATTAACATTGTATCATGGAAAATTCCATATACTTTAATACCTTCCAATTCCCTTGTTGTAAATGTGTTAAACTCTTCATGAGCATATATATATATATATAGATCAACACTGTATCACGGAAAAACCTATTTACCCTGATACCATCTTAAGAATGAGGGACAATAAATGTGTTAAATGTCCTAGTATTTCTTACTTTGTATTCAAGTACAGGGTCTGTAATAGTTTACGTTAGAATTACATGCTTTCTTTTTATGTAGAGAGTTTTTGAATTTCTTGTCATTTGTGTTTAAAAGAGGGTTTCAATGTTTGATTTTCTTTCTGTAGGGAATGTGCTAATATGACTGCAGGATTCTATAAGAATGGAAAAGAGGGTGATTTGAAGGCTGTGTATAATAAGTACTCAAGTTCACAAAAAAATTTATTTTTGAAATTTTTATTTCATTTTAAAATAGTTGGAATTTAAAATTTAAACTTTAAATTCATCTAGTAAAGCATAGGATGATAAGGGAACAGAAAGAGAAGGATACCATCATTACTATGTCATTGCTCTGAGACAATTATGTTAGTGTAACTTCCTTTTTAAATTTCACCTCCTATTAAAAAATATATAAAAACTAAAATTTCCATATATTTTACTTAATTATTATTTTCCACATTCCCCACTTCTAGCGTTACTTTGCACCTCTCGGTGCAAATGCTTTTTTCTCTAAAAATGATTTCACCAGCCATTAACACGAAAAAAATCACCATGTTAAATATGAATTAAACACCCAAACAAATACCTATAACTAGGGCCCTCATTTTCAGTAATTCAAATAGAAAATGCATCTCTAGTGTTTTATCTGTTCTTCCGTTACCAGAAAGACACAACCAGGATCTTGGGATGTCAAGGGTTCTATTGTAATTGTTTGATTATGATGAATAATTTTTTTTTTCGATTTGCTAAAGAGGTGTGTACTTGGATACAAGTCCTTTTAAGTTTTAAAAGGTAAATAGGTATGTATTTGGATACAAGATCTTTTAACATGTATGCTTTCACCACAGCGCTATTGGTGGGCTGTCCTTCTCAAGGATCCTCGATGTTGCTACAAATCTACCTGGAGTGTCTGGAAAGCAATCAGAACAGGCTTTTTCCTCTTCCCGTGAAGAAAGAGATGTGTCAGAATGTTTGAAAATTTTCCTAAAGAAAAGGTAACTAAACCTTATAGATTTTAAATTTCTAAGATTAGCTCATTTGATTGATGTCGAAAGAAACGAATGTAAAAAGCAAGATGTAGGAGCTAGATCTCAATGCTCATGCACTTTCCCTCCCTGCTTGCATGGGTAGGTAGGGAAGAGGCTATCTTGATGCAATGATGGCTTAGCATGTATTTCTTGATGGGATGAAAATAGCCATAAAGATAGACAATTTTGAGCTGCCACAATTTTTATATGTAATTATGTCATTGCGGTGAGAAAATGCTTTAAAATTCTTAACTGTCTGGTATACATGATTATGTCATTAGGAAAATGTAAATAGGCTTTGAATCTCCCAAAAATTGTATATATAATAATGCCATTTGATGATAAAAAATGATTTCAGCATTACAGGAATTTACCTTGACTTCATCTCTAGGAACAATATCAAGAAGAAAATCAAGAACATCACCCCTACTTATAGCTCCTGCAATATCATTTCTATGCAAAGTACGTCTTTTGTTCTCTTTTGTATGTAACCATGAACGTAATGTAAGCTCCAAAATGAAAAACTCGCATGCCTTTGAGAATAGGACAGTGGCTTCAACACTTATCATCTACTCATGCACAGTGTATTATGAGCGAAAAACAGAACACCAAATACTCGATTAAAAAAGAATACTTCAAAAGAAAAAAAAGACCTACAATCATCCCACCTTCACATCTTCATCAGAATTCATTATTTTCTTAATTCTGGCAAGAGGAAGTTGATGCTGCTTAAACTCTGTCAGTGACAAAATACATCTCATAAGCCATATTCCTTTAGCTTATAAATTTGTCAAATACTAACATATTTCTAAGCCCTTAATAACCCTCGTTACACAATGCTTGTACAAATATGAAATTTGTTGATATTTAGTTACTTACCTGAGATAGAAGGATTGGTTATACCTTATCTGACCATGGAAATGAGTGTTTTCAGGCAAAGGTGGAAAAGTCCTGCCCATTATGCTCTTCGTTAAAAGGGCAGAAAAAGGTCTTGACCTTAGGTAAGATCTTGACTGAGTGAAAGGTCAACCAACTAAGGTCCTGGTCAACCCTTCTCTCCCAAACTGATCACACCTCCTATTCAAGACCTTACTTGAATGAGAAGGGTTCACCTACCTTTCAGCCAGGGCCAACCTACCGGAATAAGCTAATCGTAGCAAGGAAGCCTTGTTTTCTGTATTTTTCTCCTTAAAAATATGGCTGCCACTATTCATGAAGTTTTGAAATTACAAGTTTTGATTGCTGAAATTGTAGTGTGAAGATGTTCCAATGAAAATGGGGACTGAGAAATCCATCAGACTATCATAATGTGTGAAATTGCATATTTTGATTGTCAAAAACATGTTTTTTTATCACTGGATTCCGCCAAGTTATAGAATAAGAGGGTTGTTTGCTACACAATTAAATGGCTCCTCAACCCACCCAGTAGGGCCTCCTTCAAGGCATAATGCATATAATTATGTATGAGAGAAGACGATACCAGTTGGTACATACGTGCAGGAAGAAAAATATATTGAAATGGAAAGGTCATGCGAAACAGGAGAAAAAAGGAAAGTAAACAAAATCACCTGCAACTTGTTCCATCTGTTGCATCTGCTGTTTCCAAAACATTTGCAGCTGCTGTTTCTGGATCTGCGTGTAATGGAGATGAGCTGCATTAATCCATGTAGCTAGAATTTTCAAATACGAATTAATGAGATCTGTCGGGCCTACATCCCTGTTTAGGAGCATCCAAGAACAACAGAAAAAACAACCTCCCAAATAAAAAATATCGTTCCCCTCTTCTAAGTACCATCAAAATTTTCAAATCCAACGAGTGCAATCAAAACACTAAACCCAACCAGATTGATAAACATTAATAGTAAATACGCACAATTTGAAGCTAGGAATTACTTAAACAATAGCAATGAACGCATTGAAAAGAACACGTTACAAGCAAGATCAAATACAGGCTCTAAAACCTGTTGCTGATGATGTTGCAGAGGCATCTGTGGTTGTTGTTGCTGGAAGAGCGAATTATGCATCAAGCTTGATGGTCCATGAGAAACAGGTGGTGTTGGTGAGCTTTGAAGATGTGGGTACTTGCCTTCCATTGAAGTGAAATGATAGAAATCACAACCCTAAAACCTCCTTAGAGATGCAGCTAACCTCAACACCCCTTCCTCGAGATGAATGAGACCGATTTTGGGCAACAACACAGTAATTTATACCCAATGAAAATGGAATATGTGCATACGTAGGTGCTTGACCTTTTTATAGAAGGATGGATTTCAGCGTCAATCAAAGAAAAAAGGAGATCCCAGCTACTACAGATGATCACCTTAAATTTAGTAAACAACATTCATAATTTATGGATTTCTCCTGGATTTTGCAAAATTGATAACTATTGTTTTTCATGAGCTAGAAAGGAATATTTCTATATTTTGCAGGTGAGAATGCATATAGATATGTATGAAATATTATTCATGCAACAGATAAATAAACCAAGATATTCCCTTACTGTAGCATGAGAATCTTATTCTTTATCAGACAAGGTCTTGTATGGCTTCTGCTCTGCTTTCAATCTAATAATAACTCAGGATTTCAATCTTGCTATATGTAGTAAAATATAAACAATATAAATGACTGTTTATGAGAACCCACCTACAGAGCTTCATACATACAGAAATCGTATAGCAAATAATAGTGCTTTGTATCCCACATCGATAGATCCATCTCAGATCGATAGATCCAGAATCTTAAATATTTTTATAAAAATGAATTTAGTTTCTCAAAAATATTAAAGAAGCTTAAAGAAGCTCAAACCACATAATAGAATCAAAAACCAGTAATTCAGATGCAATAAAATAGTACTTTGCCAATACTTCAGCAAAAATGGTGCAACACTAACATAACTTCAAAAATGATTGAACTCTAACGCGGAGCTACAAGAAAATATCTTTATTCAAATCGAAATAAGGCAACAAAAATTAGAGAACCTTTGAGAAAACCATTAAAAAGTACATGCATTTCCAGTCAGAATTTGTAGTGCTCCTCGAGTTTTCACGTTTTCAAATAGCAAATTTGGATACCTAAATTATCCGAACAAAAATATGCAGTTAGGAAGATTCACATATTGTTGGTCCCCTGTCTGAATCGAATGGGAAATTGTGCCAAGATGAGATTTCAGTAAGAGGAGATTTAAAGGTGTGATTCCACATTTGTAGCTGAAACCATTGACGTCTGATTGATCGTGTTAAGCCCAATATTTTTATTGTTGTTGATGATCATGGGCTCTTTCCAAAAACCAGCGCACAATGCATCATCCGATGAAGGAATTTTATTTGCCCATGTGTGCCATTCACATTGATTTGGATCATATTGGGGGGGATTCTACTAGCATCAATATTCTCAAGGGTTTGGATGCATTCTAAACCATTCTGATGAAAGCTAAGAAAATCATGAATAGATCCCCCAATCCTGCAACTTGACTATTGGTCTTAGTAGAATACCTGAAGAATGCAGTTTCAAAAACCGCAGATTGTTGATATTGAAATTGCACCAGGAAGAAACTGCAATATATCTCCTAATCCTACATCTTGACTATTGAATTTAGTAGAATCCATGAAGAATGCAGCTTCGAAAACCACAGATTGTTGAGACTGAAATTGCACCCGGAAGAAATTGCATTAGATCCCCCAATCCTGCATCTTAACTATTGAACTTAGTAGAATTCTTGAAAAATGCAACTTCAAACACTGCAGATTGTTGAGACGGAACTGGCACCCATAAGAAATTGCAGTAAGGCAGTTGTAAGAACAAGACCCACAACAAAAAACCTGATCACTAAGCCAGCGAGAGATAACAAAAACACATGTTTTGGGTGGGAAAAATGTTATTTTAACTGGAGATCTAAAATTTAAAACAAAAATGAATACTCCCGCCCATGGTTCAAAATTGAACCTGTCACAGCCAGTCAAAAGGGCTCTAACACGTCTCAGAAATGCAATGAAAATATTACACGTCTGAAAAAATTCAAATTTTTATTTCTGCTTGTTTAAAAAAAAATCAGATAATATAATAAAATGTCATGTGAAGGGCTATTGGCTCTTGGATAAATTTTCCAAATATCTCTCGAGGTTGGCCACTAACCCTTGGTTTCCTTGTTCATTCTAGGTACAATGGACGCAACTAACACTTCAACCATCAGTCTTCCAGCGATAAATTTGAAGAAATCTTAATGTCATTCCGTAGATATTACACATCAAGAGTATCAAGCTTATTGATTCTGCTATGAATAAAATAAATAAATTTATGTACCGGAAGGGTGGTCGGTCAAATTAAAACCGTGAGATGTTCAGTTGCTGCAGCTTTTATAAACTTCATTAAATTTTGTGTAACCGTAATATTGTTCTTAAACCGTAATAACCATACTAGTTTGCTAAGCGTATATCATAATTCCATTTTCATTGCCTTGACAACGCTTCTCAATTTGGGTTTTAAAAATTTCAGCGGTCGATGATGTTGTAGTGGTGTGGTTAAACCTTAGCCAAACACTTAAATGGTTGTGGTGTGGTCAAGCATTAAAGGCTAGAAATAGATGGTCCTTTTCAAATATTGTCGATGATATGGGTGCTTTTCTGCAAAAATGGTTGAACTTCAATCTTGTTCATAAGAATTATTCCTAATTACTATGGCTTAAGAATAGATTCCAAGAACATACTCCACAAGCTATGCCCAATGGTTTATATGGTCTAGATAAATCTTGTGCAGCGAACATGATGAGAATGATGAGAAAGCATATGATGCAAACATACATAATTGTGCAGCTGAAATATTGTGTATATCCTCCTAGGCCATTTAACCACAAGTAATGTGACTTGATAACTTTTGATCTTCATAATGCCACTTTTTACTACAATTAGAATATTATCTTGTACCCATCCTAGGGATCGGCCTCCTCAATGGAGTCTTTGAAGAAAAACTTGTGAGAAGCTTTGGTTCACTTCTACCCTCTTATAGGGAGACTGTGTTTGGACGACAATGGCATTTAATTTGAAGGTACATTTCAATGATGTTAGAGTAATGGACTTCATCCAAGAGTCAATTTGAAGGTACATTTCAATGATATTGGAGTAATGGACTTCATCCAAGAGTCTTCAGAGATTATCAAGCTTGCAACTTTGATGGATTGTGAATAATGCAACAACTTGTTACTTAAGTTTTTTTCTCCCGATGGTTGGGGTTTAGGTGAGATGCATAGATGAATATCCAAATTTTAGAGTTACCAAGTATGGTTTTTGGTTTTTTAATATCATTTATGTTTTTTAATAAATCACTTTCATCAAACCTGAACATTAGGCCACGTGGGTGGGTTTAGTTGGTCCATTCACTTAGGATTACTATGAGGATTGAGTCGTTGAGGTTTACTACGAGGATTGATTCTAATGCATTGTGTGTTTAGTTTGTTTGAGATTTATTTTGAAGATTGATTCTAGGTCACAGTGGGTTTAGTTGATCTGAGATTTATTATGAGGATTGATTCTAAGGCAGGTTGGGTTTAATTGGTCTGAGATTTATTTTGAGAATTGATTCTAGGGCAGAGTGGGTTTAGTTGAAAAGGCCTGAGGGTTAATTCTAGGTTGTTTTATTGGTTGTCTTGATAAATATTTTTATATAAGTATTGTCTACTTTGTTGAATATTTCTATATAAGTATAATATTATAATATAATGTTTTGAAGTATTTTTAAGTATTTCTGCTAGAATAAGTTAATGATATGGCTTTTAAATTTTAGTTAATTATATGGTGCATATATATATATATATAATGTTTTTAAGAATTTTCCTTTATGAAAAAAGGCTTTTAAACTTTTCTGTATATATATATGAATGGTAATATTATTATTAATATCTTTAGGTTATGTCTTTCTTTCAGCTAAGCGCTCCTCTGCGTATGAGGCCTTGCCTCGGCCCTGTGGCCGCTTTGAAGGTTCTTGCTCTCCTCTTGGGCCCTGGGTCTTCTCGTCCTGTGCTGCTTCTACGCTTCGCGGCGCTTTGACTGGTTCGGCGCGACGCATTGGGTTGGCCGACCAATGCCTCGTCTGTGCGCGGCGCTTTCATTCTGCGCGGCGTTCTGAACCTTGTGCGCGGCGCTTTCATTTCCGCCTTGTTCTTCATTTGCTTGAGCGCGGCGCTTTGTTCCAGAGTGGTGTCTATTCGCGATGCTTTAGCCCTTTGCTCCTCCCTTGGATTCTTTGGGCCTCTTCCTCAGCTGCATTGATTTGAAGATCCATGACTTGGCCGCTGGGATTGTTGTGAGCTCGTCTTGTCGATCTTGGGCGGCGCTGCTCCAATGGAGCCCCCTCCGCCTCCTATTTCTGATGCTGATGCCTTCCTCAACCTTGTGACTTCCCTCCCTAAAAAGAAAGCTTCCGAGGCTTCGAAGTTTGAGAAGCGTTTAGAAGACATCCCTGAGATTTCACTCCCTCCGGAGGGCCCGATTCAGGTCGCCCTTTCTCTGGCTGAGCGAGCTTTGGTGGGTCAGTTCACTGGGCTCTGGCCCTCCCCCAAAACTACGGAGAGCTGGGTCTCTAGGAACTGGGCACCGCTGATAAAAGGCAGAGTCACTTCATACTTTTTAGGTAAGGGTTTCTTTCTGTTTGAATTCACTGAAAAGGACGATAAGCATCTGATATTCCGTAACGGTCCCTATTTCATGGGACCTCAGGGGCTGTACCTCAATAAGTAGACGCCCGATTTTGACCCAGCAGTGGATGTTCCTACAGCCGTTCATGTGTGGGTTAGGCTGCCCAACCTGCCAGTGCACTGCTGGAATGACGAGCCTCTTAAGCACATCGGAAATACCTTGGGCAAATACATTGATCGAGCAAACAGTAAAGATCAATTCGACTGTGCTAGAATTTGCGTTGAAGTCGACCTTGAGGTTGGTTTGCCTGAGACAATAAAGATCAGAGTTGGATGTTGGACACATGTGCAAAAGTTGGACTATGAGCAGCTTCCGTTCAAATGCCGGAAATGTCATGTCTACGGTCACTTTGCTAGAGGATGTCCTAAGAAAAGCGAAGTGGAGAAAGGCAAAGAGGATGGTTGGACTCAGGTCAACAGGACCAAAACTGCCCACAAACCCTCTAGAACTGGTAACATGAATGGTAAAGGGCCCCAGGTTGGCTCTGGGATCCAAACCCCTCTCATGGAAGATCAAGGAAATAAGTTTACCCAGTTAAGCTCAGCAACAGAAGACACCCAAGAATTAGAGATGCAGAAAGAAGGATCGCCCCAAAAAGAGTCCCCCTCGGGACCAAAGCAAACCGACAGTAATGCAGACAGGACAAAAGAGACACCTACAGAGGAGGTTGAGGAAGTACAAGGCTCGGAGGATTCAAAAGAAGAAGGGGAAATAGGGGACTCCCAAACCTCAACTAGAAGATCAATGAGAGGCCGAAAATCTGCTCAGGAAAAAAGAGAGCAAGAGACTTACAAAGACAAACTCCAGGGAAGCCAACCTACCCTTGAGAAACTCTTGGCAAATACTCCGAAGAAGAATAGAAATCAGACCCAGAGCTCCAGAGGAGCTCATCATCCAAAAAACAAGTGATGAAGATCGTCTCCTGGAACTGTAGCGGCATGGGGAGTAGAATAAAATAAGAAGCCTTAAGAATTTTGATTAGGTCAAAATCTCCCGATCTGCTCCTAATCCAGGAGACCAAAATGGAGGACTATGCCTTCCTCCAGATAGGTAAGAAATTATGGAAGAAAAGTGAAGGGCAAGCAGTTTCAGCTCGAGGAGCTTCAGGTGGGTTGGGCACTATTTGGGACGCTAACAAATTCATAAAGATCAAAGAACTTAATAACACCCATTGGTTGTTCTCAAAGCTGTAGCACATAGAAACAGATGTGATCTTCTCCCTCTTTAATGTGTACGCCCCTGTCAGCGTAGGGGAGAAGAAGAACTGTTGGGATTCTATCAGAGGTCTGGCAGAAGCTGAAGATTTGGAAAACATAATTATAGCTGGGGACCTAAATCTCACCTTATCATTATCAGAAAAACATGGAGGAAGCATTGTTAGGGACCCGGCGCGGGAATGGGTTGAGGAGCTGCTCCAAGACTGGGACATGATAGACATTAAGCCTCTGTCCGGAAAATACACTTGGACAAACAAAAGAATCGGCCCGGGACATATCGCTGCAAGGTTAGACAGATTCCTTGTTCAAAGTTCTTTTCTTCTTCTTGGTCTAGAGATTAGAATGAAAATTATTCCTTGTAGTGTTTCCGACCATCGCCCCATTAAACTGGATCTGCTGGCACATTTGAATCAAGGTCCCATTCCTTTTAAATTCAACTCTCATTGGATCAAGGAACAATCTTTCTTGCCTCTGATAAAAGAAAGCTGGAGGATCCCAGTCAAAGGCTTTGCATTCTTTGTTTGGGAGGAGAAACTTAGGAGAGTCAAAGCTGCTCTTAAAGACTGGGTCAAAACCTTACTTAACCCCGCTGTGGAAAGGAAATTGTTACAGCAATGTCTTGAGATGCATCATCTGGTTTTGGAAAACGTAGAGATCACTAAAGAAATTCTTGACAAGGAGGCTAATCTTCAGCAAATGCTCCTTAAAGCTAGCTTGGCTGAGGAAGAATATTGGAGACTGAAATCCCGCAGTCTCTGGCTCAAGGCGGGAGATAGAAACTCATCCTTCTTTCATAAGCAAGCTCAGGCCCGTATTTGCCGCAACTCTATCTCTGAAATTAAAGTTGAGAACTCTACGTATAGAGAAATCCAAAGCATAAAAAACACTGCCTTCTCCCACTTCAAAAATCTCTATAGTGAAGAGGAGGACTTGGGTCATGGTCCTATTCTCGTGAATGAGGTGCCCACCCTCATTTCCGCTAGAAACAACCAATTCCTGGAAGCCGAGATTACTAATAATGAAATAAAAAGCGCCCTCTTCGCAATGGAACCGGATAAGGCCCCAGGTCCTGACGGTTTTACTGCCAGATTCCTGCAGTTCTGTTGGCAGATTGTGGAAAAAGACTTATGCAGAATGATTCGGAAATCTCAAGAGTGTCAGAAGATTGGGGGAAGCACTAACTTGGCCTTTCTGGCCCTCATTCCCAAGGAGAAAGGCGCCAACACCTTTAGAAGGTTTCGCCCAATCTCCCTCTGTAACATAGGCTACAAGCTGATTACGAAGGTTATTGCCAACAGATTAAAAACCATTCTCCCAGGCATCATACCTGAGAATCAGGGAGGCTTTATTCAGGATAGACAGATTTTGGATAACTTTATCCTGGTCCAAGAGGCGATTCACTCTAGTGTGGTTCACAAAGAGAAAGGAATGGTTGTCAAGTTGGATCTTGAAAACGCCTTTGATAGAGTGAGACATAGTTTTCTGCTGGCTATCCTGCACAAATTTGGGTTTGGTCCCAAATTCATCAACTGGATTAAGGCTTGTATTAGTGAGCCTTGGAATGTCCCTCTGGTGAATGGGAGGGCCACAGACTTCTTCAAAGCATCTCGAGGACTGAGGCAAGGGTGTCCTCTTTCCCCTCTGCTCTTTGTCCTCCAAGCCTCTGTCCTCAGCTTCCTTTTGAACAAAAAACAACAGGATCAAGATTTAATGGGCCTGAATATTGCGAGACGAGTTAACAATATAAATCATGCCTTATTTGTGGATGATTCCCTCTTACTGGGTGCTACCTCAGTGTCCTCTGCCAAAAGATTTAAAGAAGTGATTGATGATTATTGTCAAGACTCAGGAAACAGTCTCAATAAAGGAAAATGCAATATCTACTGCTGGAATACCCCTGCCATCACGATGCAAGCCATTTCCTATTGCTTTGGCTTCGCTGCATCCTCGTCTTGGACATCCTTCAAGTATTTGGGTCTCCCAATTTTTCAAAAATGTACTGTCAACAGAGACTGGTTACCCCTGCTGGAAAAGTTTGAATCCAAGATCCATTCTTGGGGATACAACTGGCTTAATTTGGCTGGTAAGTCTGTGCTTATTAAAGCAGTCCTAAACAGCCTTCCCATCTATCAGTTTGCTGTGATGCTGGCTCCTATTGGAATTATGAAGAAAATGGAGGATCACATTAGAAAATTCTTTTGGAAAGGTGGGAAAGCTAACGAAAAGAAAATCCCCTTAATAAGCTGGGCCAAAATCTTCATGCCCAAATTAGAAGGCGGATTGAACTTTAAGAATATCTGCATGCAGAACATTGCGTTGGGAGCTAAGCTGAGTTGGAGGATTATTGCCCCAAAACCGGGGTGGGCGCAGCTCGCCTTGTGGAAGAAGTATTATCGTGGACAGAGGAAAAGGTGTTTGGACCACCCCATAGCAAACTCTGGCTCGATAATTCAAAAGGTCTGTGCTAAATCTTCCTCCTTAATAACCCAACATGCACATTGGATTCCTGGCAATGGCAAGCAAATTAGAATCTGGGAGGATCGTATAATGGGTTGTGATCCTCTGGTTGATGATCGATCTCTGGATCTGCTGAAGGACTGGATGCATAGAGCAGGCTACATTACTTTGTGGGATATTTCCAATTGGGAAAAAGGTAAATGGCATAGTTGGATTAACATCGAGGTGCCCCAGGTTCTGTCCAAAGAGTTTGCAATCTTCTTAGCCTTTTTAAACGGCAAGGCTCCCTTGAACAACAGAAAATTGGATGCCCGAGGTTGGGGTCCGACCCCTGGAAGCTATACTGTTTCTCAGGGCTACAGGCAGATCTTATCAATTCCCCACGTTCCTGCAGATCCGAAACCATGGAAAGGATTTGGTCCCAGACTTCGCTGCCTAAAATCGACTCCTTCTGTTGGCTCCTTTTCCATCAGAGAATTTTGACAGATGATAGATTGCAGAGAAGAGGTTATCTAGGCCCCTCTCATTGCTCGGCGTGTGGAGATAACGCAGAGTCTGCTGCGCACCTGATGCTCAATTGCAATTTTGTGACTGATCTTTGGAATGAGGCCTTAGGCCCTTGGAGTCTGGACTTCGTCCTCCCAACTAGCATTCCCAATCTGTTTTCGAACTGGTTGAGTTTGTACCCAGGAGGCTCTCCACAGAATGTTCATATCAAAGTCACCTGGTGCATTCTCCCCAAACTGATTTGCTGGCATACCTGGCTGGAAAGAAATCAGCGGATCTTCAGAGATAAGAAAAGAGATCACAAGATTGTCTGGGTTAACATTAAAAGCCAGTTGAAGGAATGTCTTGGTGATCAACTGGACGGGGCAGGCTTGAGAGACCATGACGCTGTTTGGAGCGATTCTCTTGATCTCCGCTTCATAGAAATTATTAGACCACTCGCTCCTCTCAAAGAATGGCAGATTAGACTTAACACTACTGATTTCTTGGCCTTTTGTTCAAAGCAGGCGCATATCATTCTCTTCTTCGACGGGGCAGCGAAAGGAAATCCGGGCATCTCGGGAGCTGGTGGAGTAGTTAAAAAAGTAAATGGCAACACTGTCCTTAGATATGCCTGGGGAGTGGGCTTCAATACTAGCATACAAGCTGAAGCCCTGGCCCTTCTCCAAGGTCTTAAGCAGCTTAATTCCCTTGGAATCTGCGATGCTATTGTGATGGGGGATTCCCAGTCTATCATAAAAACCATTGTTGACTTCTCTTCCCCTTCTGATCTAAGATTTTCCAGACTGATCAGCAGAATAAGAACCCTGGCGAATTCCTTCCAGATCTTGAATTTCTTCCATGTCAAGAGAGACAATAATAAAGATGCTGATGTTGAAGCTAATAAAGTTGTTCACCTTCCCCTCGGAGTCATCCTCAGAGATGGAGTAGAAGGTTGGGACTGTTCATAGCTTCTCTGAGCAGTATGTTTTCTGACCTTCTATTGGAAAGGATTTATGCATTTTGAAATGGGAAGATGAAGTGATTCTGGGGAAAATAGTTTACCAGAATCTCTGGGCTAGCAAAGAAAAAGGCACCCTGATCCTGGTCACGGAGACATCTGGACTTTGCTTAGCATTTTGTAACCAGCTTTGAGGCAATTTGACCAGAAATTAATATATCACTACGTTTATTTAAAAAATATATATTTATTATTATTATTTATGTAAAGGTGATTATTGATACTTCTTTTATAAAAAATGTTTATATCTATCTATCTATCTATATATATATATATATATATATATATATATATATATATATATATATATATATATATATATATATATATATATATAATATTAAAATTTATGAAATTAAAAAAAAAAATTATTCTTTTAAATATTTAGATATAAATAAACACTAAATGATTTCAAAATTTATGAAATTTAAAATAAATATTTTATTTTTAAATATTTAAATGTAAATTGAAATTATGTTAAAGATTTAGATTATCAATATAAGTGTTCAATACATTTCATGCACTATTTATATCTAATATATTATTACACTGTTTAAAGAATAAACAAGTCATTCATGGTGAAATAGGATATTCATATAGGATGGGTCTTTGCAATATAATTCTGATTATATATGGGGAAATTAAGTTTTCACTATCAGTGGCTAACATAAGATTGATATGTTATTTCCTTATGGGTTGGTGTTCTCACAAAAAAAAACACAAATTCACATGCAAGAACATGGTTGGATCTGCTTGCCGAATCTCCCATTGATTGTGCCAATACACACATTGAAGGACAATGAATATCTAAATTTTCTTTCCAAAGTATGTCTGAATCTATTTGGTAAAAAGTGATTGTATGCTTGTCCCATTAGTTTTAATGCCATAATCATCCAAATTTGCTTTCCCAAAGTATGTCTAAATCTATTTGGTAAAAAATCATTGTATGGTTTCCCCATTCATTTTAATACATAATAATTGTGTATACATAGTACTAACATTTCCAAAAAGAATCGTTTCATCCTACAAAGTTTAAACTACAATAACCTTTTTTGGATGGCATTGAAATAAGGTATATATACACACTTTTCTAGGTATTACTTTGTGAAGGTTAATTATAGACCATTTATGGCCAAGTTTGTCTGGGGCCCTCCTTTATAGAGTACAAAGGAATGTTTATTCCAAACTATTTGTCCATTTTGTATTTCAAATTCCAAATGTAAAAACATGCTTTCAAAATCTAGTTGAGGACCATTATTTTCTATTGTTGAGGTTAGACAACAAGAGGCTCGGGAGGTCAAAATTGGTTGGGTACTTGTGAATTTTCACTAGTCTTTACAACAATAAAGGAGACCTTTTGAACTTACCCTTTTATTTTTTGGATATACAAGATAAAAACTTATCATCGCTCAGTGTTGACATTAATTACTAGTTGTTATTGGTTAAAAAATGTCAACAATCATCACCTTTATTGAAAGAAAATCATACCATGTGGAATATCTAGAATGGACAACTCATGGGTTATCATCACCCTTATTCAAGGAAAACCATACCACTTGGAATTACTCACTAATAGGATACATGCTTTAGCTCCTACAAGATTACTCACTAATAGTCCATGATAATACATGCTTTCGCTCCTACAAGATGTCTCTTGGTATTGTACCGTTAACCTAATTCCTTACTCCTTACCCTCCAAAAAGACAAAACCTTAGCCAAGAAATAGTTTAGATAAGCTTTTAATCTTACCTACTTTGTTAATTTTATGTAATTTTAATTTTAAATTCAAGTTCCATTGATTCCAATGTAGAAAGTAAATAAATTTGAGGATGATAATGTCAAATTTTCACCAATTAGAATGACTAGAAGTAATTGGAAATGTTACAACTTCCTCTCATAAACTAATTCAAAAAGAATTTTTTTGATCTCCTCCACGGCCAAATATAACTTCACACATATGTCCTTCGATCATTTAGTGATCAATAGGATAAACAACACAAGTCAATGATAATCCAAAATTTCCTACTTCCATGTGGTTAATTGTTTTTCTTGATTGGATCAAAATAACTTCATTCCTTCACCTTTCCCATTAGATGAGTTATGTATATGAAGACATAGAAGAGGACTATTATTTCAAGTAGTTATATATCCTTATCATATAAGTAGTTATATATCCTTATCATATATCCCTTTGGCTAATGATTTTCAACATTTGGGAAGCATTTTACAACCTTGGTTTCAAAGTATAGTTTATCCAAATCAATGTTTAGATTTAAATAGTTTAGTTTCATTATACATCACCATTTAGAACTCTCTACATGTCACTTGTGAGTTTATAAAATGAAAAAATAAAACCCTACATCCTAGTGGATTGGAGATTGAAACTCTGACAATCCATATAGAATTCAATATAAAAAATATATATGGGAATAAAGGGAATTGAGTTCATCTCTCTTTTTTTTACATTTTGTTGGGATGAAATTCTATGATAAGTAAATAAATGAGCTTTTGATTTTATGATTTTATAAATGACAATTTTATTTTTTTGAATTTTTTTAAAGATTTGGACTCATTTGTAATTTTATTTTGTGATAGGATACAATTTATTTTGTTAAAATATGATAATAGTTTATGTCTAGCCAAAGAAATCCTCATACTTCTCCATTTTAGGGCCACAAAATCTGAGAAAGTTTTCAATGAAAGAATTGAGAGATGGAATAGTGCTCTGATTGCAAGAATGTTTAAGCCAAATAAAGAAGTTAACAAAGCTCAAATTGATTGGGCCAATTTGAGATACAACACTACTTGTCATCTACGAATTTAATTTATTTTATAGAAATAACTTCAATTGAAAATGAAAAGTAAAAGATGCATAATGTTGTCAATCGAAATGTTTTTTTTTTAAGCTTTTCATTGTTGAAGGGTGACATGAACATGTGCCCTTCTAATTGAAATTAGAACCAACCCTTCAAATTTGATCACTGCGAGTCCCGCCCTCCATTTTTCCAAACATCATTTTTAATATTATGCCTTCAAATATCATTTTAATATCATACCCATTGTTTTTTTATGGATGTTGAGCGCACTCCGTGATTCTTTGTAATGCCAACAATTGATTTAAAAGGAAGCTTCAAAAATCAATTCAATTTCATTCTAATAAATTTATTTTAAAAACATTGATGGCGAGCCACACAATGAGTGGTTCGAAAGGCATGTACCTTAAAAATTTTATGTGATTTATCCAGAAGAGTTTTTAAAGAAATTAAATAATTAATTATTAAAATAAAATTGAGATAAAATAGTAAATTTAGGAGAGGTTTTTGCAACCCATGGTTTTTCTCATGGTATTCCACCTTGCCAACAAGGGGGAATTAACCCGATCGTAGGTCCCAACTAGACCTGCTCTCGTTTGGAATGGCTAATCCCAACGGGTTTTAAGGATTATTATAAGGGTTAGGGGAATAATTAGTTAGTGGTTAAGGGATTAAGGATTAGGGGCTTAGGGCTTAGGGGAATAGGGGCTTAGGGGTTAGAGGTTTAGGGTTTAGAGGTTAGGGGAATAATGAGATAGTGGTTAAGGGGTTAGGGATTGGGGGCTTAGGGGTTAAGGGGTTAGGGATTGAGGGCTTAGGGGTTAGGGGATTTAGGAGCATTTATGGGTTAGGGGAATAGTGAGTTAGTTGTTAAATGGGTTAGGGTTTAAGGGAATATTATGCATTTAGAGGTTAAGGGGTTAATATTATGCCTTTAGAGGTTTATGGTTTAGGGGGTTAAATGGGTTAGGGGTTGGGAATTAGGGTTTAATGGGTTAGGGGTTAAGGGGTTATAGGTTTAGGGTTTAGGGGATTAAATGGGTTAGGGGTTTAGGGGGTTAGGGGATTTAGCAGTTAAGGATTTTAGGGGTTAGAAGTTAGGGGATAATGGGGTTAGGTTTTAGGGGGTTATATGGGTTAGGGGTCGGGAATTAGGGTTAAGGGGTTAGGGTTAAGAATTTAAAGGTTTAGGGTTTAAGGGGTTAGGGGTTAAGGTTTTATAGGTTTAGGGTTTAGGGGGTTAAATGGGTTAGGGGTTTATTAGGGGTTTAGGGGGTTAAATGGGTTAGTGGTTAAGGGTTTAGGGGTTAGGGGTTAAGGTTTTAAAGGTTTATGTTTTAGGGATTAAATGGGTTAGGGGTTTAGAGGTTTAGGGGGTTAAATGGGTTAGGGTTTGGGAATTAGTGTTTAAGGGGTTAGGGGTTAAGATGATAGTTTCATTGGTCTCTATTTGTGCACAATCGTTGCTTATTCTTTGCGTCTCAATGTAAAAATTTTGTAAGTATTGTTTCTTGTTGCCATGTCTTATTTATTTATTAATTTATAGTATTTGTTAGCCATTGATTGATGAAATTGTCTATTGTAATCAAACCAAATGTATGTTCAATCTCCAGTTTCAAACTCAGCCACAGCGTTGTCACACAATTTAAGTCTGGAGAATGGCCATCTATTGAAGTCTTAATAACCATACTGCACCTCATGACTACTCCAGAAAATCTTAAGTTCGAGTGTCCCACATTCATGAGAAATTTGGCTCTTATACTCTTGCTCCACCTGACTGTGTCCTGGAAATACCCTTGTTTATTGCAAAAACATCCTAATGTTGTCGACCTTGTCCCTTAACAGACCAAGGAAACATATGTGATTGAGAGGAATGGAAAGCACTACAAAGTTGAAGAGAGTACAAAAGACTAAGATGGTTTAAAGGATAAGCTTGAAGAATGTAGTAGTGTTGAAACAACTAAAATTTGTCCCAAACAAATAGTTGATAATGTGAAACCTTCTTCTGTACCAGTCAAGCAAGACTACATTCATGTGAGAGCAAGAAGAGGCCAAGCGACTGATAGGCATAGCCTGGAAGATAGGGTATGGTTCCCTCTTTTTGATGAAATATTTGATCTACATTTTGTCTATCGAAGATTAACCATTTTAACCTTGCCAACAAGGCGGAATTAACCCAATCGTAGGTCCCAATATGTCATGATATATATTAACTCTAGATATATATGAGAAGGAATAATAAAGACATAGATTGATAGAGGTGGCGAGACAAGGGGAGTCACAAGGGAGAGATGGAGATAAATTGAAGGAGAGGGGAGAGAAGGAATGGAGAGAGAGAGAGAGGGAGAGGAGTGAGAGAGGTAGAGAAGGGTAAGAGAGGGAGATAGTGACACAAAGATGGAAGGGGGGCAGAAAGAAGGATAGAGGGAGGGATATAGTGAGAGGATTGGAGGGTAGAGAGAGAGAGAGAGGGGAAGAGAGAGTGAGGTAGGAGAGAAAGGGAGAGAGAAGAAGTACAATGGATTAAAACAACAAATATATTAGGCCCACTCTACACAAATCTACAATTTGAGAATTCAGGATAAAAATAGCAGGCTCCAACAACAATTGCATAGAAGTCTTTATTACTCAAATAGAAGAATGTCACAGCAAGTTGTCATCTCACAAAAGCTCCTACTACAACCTACAAGATAACAATACTCACTCTTATTATCTATTTCTACAAATGTCTAACTACTGTGCCCATCCTTTTCATTTATAAGTTAAGAGAAGGTGTTGTTAGAAAGCAGGCCAATGATAGCGTTAGTGGTGCATCTCCGTTGAGCATGAGCAACTCCCACATAACTTTGCCTTGTATGCAAGGCTTTTCTTTTTGAGTAGTGCATTATCATAGTAGATATAACTCCTCTCCTGAAGGTGCCTCATTCCATAAGTGTGCACTCATGAATGCACCTGAGATGATGGTGTTAATCTCCTCAACTAGTGTGCCATACTTGGTGGGTGTGACCCAACAACTAATTCGTCTATCCTCGAAGGTGTCATTATAAGCTTCTAGCTGTATTTAAGAATCTTTCTGATTGGTGTACAACAATATAGCTCTGCAATCCTAGTGCTGCTCAACTTCTCAAGGCTGAGGTGAGACCAACTAGGTAATCTAACACTCTTGAGAATTTTTTTTTTTCCAATAACCCAAGATTCTCCCCCAACTTGTCAAACTTCCCCTTTGTTAGGAGCTTTGTCAAACTATTAACCATATGCAACTTTTTTCAGAATGTGGTCCAACACTACTAACTCCCTAATGAACTTGGAATCTTAGGAAATTGTATTGAATATCAATGTGTTTGAAATGGTCATGACACATTGGATTTTCATAGAGCTTGATGTAACTTTGATTCTCAAAAGAGACAATATTGGGCTTCAACAACTGATTGGTTGACTCTACAATCAAGTTGCAAATCTAGATAGCTTCATAATAAGTATATGAAACTGCCATATACTTTGCTTTAGTGGAACTAAATGCAATTGTTGCTTTCTTCTTGTTGATTTAATAAAAATGATTTATAAAATGATAATAATGATGTTTAAAATGAGCCTTATGATGGTCTATTTATACACATTGATTGTTCACGAGGTGTAGGGGTATGTTTATAACATCACTTCCCTTGAAAGCTTTGTCTTGAAAGCACAATAATTAGAATTTTCTTTAGTTAAGCACATTTTTGTGGTGGAATGAAGATTATCAGATATCTATTTATACTTTGTAGAGGTTTGACTTTGTTTGTCCTTTGAGTGTTGGTGAGGTTTCTTTGTATTTTTTGCATCATAGTCTAAAGTATTTTGACCTGATTGTTTAACATGAAAGCTTTATGCTTATTGGAAATATATTTGAAATACCTGCATGATCAAGAAACTGTTATGGTTAATTAAATAACTAATTAGGTACTACAGAAAGAGGATGATGTTGAGAGGGCTTGCATGGGTGACTTTGGGAGCAACTCGAAGGTGGTCAGACAAAGCTCTTCTAAGTTACAAATCTGAAGAGAAAAAACTGGTGATGTATATGTGGTTGCTCAACCTGGGCTGTATGGAAAATCTTGGCAGAGAGTGTTTACCTTTCCATGTCTTCACGAAAGTAGGTTGTCTGGTCACAGAATAACATCACTACATGTAGGTGATGGTTCTATAGTAAGTTCTCGGCCTTATCTTCAGAATGGCTAACAGAGAGGATCAGGTTTGAATACAGGATATAATTTAATGAATTTGGAGATTTAGAGTTGAAGAAAAAAATTTGGTGATGTTTGGATGGGTGCTAATTTGTAGGTTTTCCATTTTTATAATTTTCTTTGTTGTGCTTTCTACCATGCTACCTAGTTGCTTACCTGTTTCCCTAGCATTTTAACTTTTTCGATGTCTATCTCTCTATTGTTTCTTGCCCCATTTGAAATGTCATCCTTATTTGGTAGGTGTTTTCTTCAATATAGTGTGAATATTTTTCCATCACACAACTTCTGTGGCATTTGTCTATGCAAGTAGCTTGTAAGGCCCATTCATCAGGGTATTTGATGAAATGAAATGATTATCAATGATCACCAACTAATGGTACCTGCAGAGATTTACTCTAACAATTCTACAATTTTCCTATGCCAACAATTATACAACATTTTAACCTCATGAATTAGTCTCCTCTGTTCTCTTAGCTAATTCTATAAGCACTTATTGCTGTTGTCAAAGCTTTTACTCTCTAGTCCCATTGAGCTATTTCAGTTATTTGTGGACATTGATCTATTTTCATTTCATTTCTTCAATTTTTCTGACTGTTATGCATTGCCTTTGGCCAATGCCTTCTTTCTTACCTATGAATTTTCTTCTTAAGCATTCCAGCCAGCCAGAGCAACAGGGGCAGCAGGAGCCACACAGTCCAGTCAGAGCCCAACAGGGGCAGCAGGAGCCACGTAGGGCTGATGCAGGCCCAGTCAAGGCATCGCAGGGGAAGTGTAAGCCCTTCAGGTGTGATGCAGGCCCTTACTGAGCAGCGCAGAGGTCGACGTAGGCCAGTTAGGTTGACGTAGAGGGATTCAGAGCAGCATATTACTGCCATTTTTATTTCTCTGTTGGGTGAACCAGTTTCGGTGCCCAGGATTGTTGTACTTAGATTCTGCATAATAATGAAAACCCTCCAGAGCTAGCTGCACCGGTTTTACCACATTGGGTTTTTCTGTGGATAGTTGTCCAAAAAATCCGTGTGTCACTTTGTCTATGAGCATGTTATTCAGTATTTGATCTATATGTGTAGGTTGCTAGTTGTATTTACTATTTACTTCGCTAATTTATTGAATATTTCAGAAATTAACTTGTAACTTAAATCAAGTAGGAGAAGTAAATCAAGATACTGCAATAGGGTTTCTTAGATTAAGAAATTTTCACATTCCCTAGGTCTAGCCCCATTAGGTCACCTAGGGCAACAATTTCCCAAGAATCTAGCTAGAGGAAAACTTCTATCTCCTAAAGGCAGTTGCGTTGTTGGGTTCCCTCACTCTCCTCAGAACTTGGGCCAATTCCGATGGTGGAATCTCTGGATACCTCAAGCCCTAGCTCTAGGATCAAGTTTTGCCTAGGTGTTCCCAAGGATAGAACCTAGTAGGATCAATTTGACCTATCGAAGTAAAAACACTTGTCTGATCCTTTCCCATCACATTTTCCAAGATAGGAACATCATTGGTTGCTAAATTCCATGCCCGAACCTGGGCTGGGTCCACTTGGCCCCGTGTGGTCCCATTTGGTGTCAAAGGCCTTTCATCAAGGACCATTTGGGAATCCAAGTTCCCAAAGGATTTTAGGGATTGAGAACTTCCTTCATAAGTCTTATTCTTCTCCCTCAACCCTTCAATCCCCCTCCTCTCTCCCTAGAAGATAATTCCCTTACTTAAAAGGAAAGCAAGTCCCACTCTTTATTTTATCTTAGGGAAAGGGTTTCGAGGGTCACTTCCCAACTAATTATTTAAAGGTTTATTTAGATCTTTGTCTAAAACTCTATAGAAATTCCACCAAAATCAACTCCTCTACATGTCAATCCATTCTTCATATGGCACATTTCTTCTGCATGCTCAATATTTTGCTCAGGTTCCACCCTCTTTGGATCTCATGTCTCCACACATACTGAATCGCAAACCATTCTTATCTCAGTGGTCTTTATTGCAGAAATAAACTTGGCTCAAGGGTCACAACCCATCTTCTTCTGCCTATTCTGATTCAGAGGTCTTAAGGTCATTGGTCATACCTTATGAACCAAACAGTGCTAAAAAAGTGTCCTAAATTGTCATTATACTGAGCATTTAATTGTCGTAGAACAAACCTCATCCACACATAGAAAACATGACACTTGTCGAGTAAGGAGACTCCGACCTAGCTCACAGATCCACAGATTCTGGCATTTCTTTGATCGACCCTGACATGAACTTAGATCTCAATGTCGACCCTCAAACTAGGGTTAACTCAGTCAATATTATGCCTGTGTCGACTTCTGTTATGGCTCTAAATTACAGTGCAAGCCCTCCTCCATTTATGTTTGTCTTTATCACAGACCTTGCGGCCTACTAACCACCACAAGGCAAGATGGTATCAACCCTCTCTTCTATTTCATGTAGAAAATCTAACCAACAGGATTCAATCTGATCTTGTAATCGTGTACTAAAACAAGATACCGAATCCTTCCTACAATTTGTGGAAACAAAACACAATCACACAATCACATATAAGTAAGAGAAACAAGTTATCAATCGCACAACACAAGATGTATCTGGGGAAGCAACTGCTCAAAACCCTCTATCTCTATTTTGTATTAAGTCAAGGAATCATGAAACAACACAATGCTTAATCTCTCTTGAGATTCACCAGCACTCTGCCAATTGTCTCATGCTGAACTAGGAAAAATCGGTCTAGTACTTAGCCAATTCTCAGCCTTCCTTCAGCCTTCCTTGCACAGACAATTCCTATGGAATTATCTCCATATTAATTAGGAAAATCAACCTTCCTTGATTGCGCAATCCATCATGGAATTCCAATGACTTTATAATTGTACATGGGAAATTTTCTATAAATACAATTGATAGTTATGTTCCTCTAAACTGTGTTACAATAAGGATCAAGGGTCTTTTTATTATTTAAAATAAGATAAAACCCTAAACAATAAAAACCCTATCCTGAGGAGATGTAACACCAAGAGTTTATGGGCCCCGTTGTGGTTATTTGGGCAGCCAACTTCCCGGGGTCATAACTTGGTCATATGCTCTTTGTTTAATGCACATGATACCTCGTTAGAAAGATCTCTCTGAGGACTACAACTACTAATATGATTTCTATGAAATTTCCAAACCTTTCATGCCCAAAAAACATCGTTTGGGGCCTAAAAACGGCTTCAACAATTCAAGACCCGAAAAACTGACAAAAATAGTAAATTGTGCTATAATTAGGGAAACTAAAAAACTAAAAGAGATAATGGCGAGGGCCCAAGTGGAATAGGTGGGTGGCCACCAATATCCACCTTGATCGCCTTAAATCAAATTTCTTGAGCTAACTCAATCATCATGACTTAGTTAATTGACACAAGTTGTTATGAGATAAAATTACAATTTATTTAAGGGAAAAATAAATTAGACACCTCACATTCCTCACTCCTGGTACATCAAAATTCCTCACCAATGTGAGTGCATTTTTTTTTGTCCTTTCTGTTAGCCCCTATGAATTTCTTCACAGGCAAGCAAGGGGCTAGATTGTTTTGTGAGCCTTCAAGGAATGCATTTCCCTTGAAAACACATCATCCTTGAAGCCTTTTTATGTTCCCTGCCTTTGACTGTTGCCCTCTGCTGTTATAGAGTCTATGAGCCTCACTGATTTCTAAAAATTGTACCCCAAAAGACCTTCATTTTCCCCTTGTACCTCTACAAAATGTCCCATTTTTCCCCCTTTTTTTTCTCCTTTGTCAGAGTTCTCTTTTTTCCCTCTAAGTCCCCCTTTACCCTCAAAATCATACCCAAAATCCCCTTTGAATCCTGCCCTTGCCCTTTGTTTGGCTAAATTTCCCCTTTTCTCTCTTATCGTTACCCTTTATAGACCTTAAAAGTCATTAAAAATGGGCCAAAACCCATTTTCAAAATTATAATAGGGCCTAGCCCCTTTTCCGCTAGCCCAAACCACTTCCCCACATACGCCCGACACCCAAAGGCCAAGCGCTTAAGCCTTGGGCGCTAATCGCATTGGAAGATCGGAGCGGAGCGTTAAAACTCCTTTATAACATCGAAAAACTTCGATGCAATTGGTTTATTCAACAAGTCCCACAACGCTTTTTATACCGTTGATCTATCTTGAAGATCCGACGGCGGAGCGCTAATCTCACTCCCTGCCCAAATCGCAATCGGAACTTTGATATGTGTCACCCCTGTTCCCCCCCCGGTTGCGATTGCCTGACTAAATCCCCGCCGTTGTTTCCCCTTGTTGATCCTACGACCTGGTGCTAATCGCTCCATCGCAATTGCATCTCCTCTTCCATGCCCCCCGATTGTGATTGTCCCGATCCAATCCCAACTGTCCATTTAATCCATGATCCTACGACCATCGCACTTCCCGCCCATCGCAATCAGAACTTTTGTGATGTGTCGCACTTGTTTCCCTCCGATTGTGATTACTCGACTAAATCACAACCATCCATTCATTCTGAGATCAAGGGCCCAGATCTCATCGCATCGCACCCGTTGCTCTTTCCCTTTGCCCTCCGAACAGATATCCACCGCCGATCCCCTTCTAGATCCAACGGTCATCGCTTTCCCTTTCCAATTGCATCGCACATTCCAATCGCATCGAAAATTATAAAATGTGCTTTCCTCTCGTCCATTGTGATTCTGATTCTCCTACTTAATCTTGATTGTTCGTTGGATCCAATGATTTGACGGCTCAGATCTAATCACCCTCCACCACGCTGGATCCCACCGCATACGATCGCGATTCATTGCATTTTCATCACATTCCTTTGTATTTCCGTCATAACCAAAGTTTTGTGTTTTACATTAAAGTTCTTTGTTTCATAGTTATTCCACCCGCTGTTCATATATCATTCCGTTGTTCGATCTCCGCCGTTGATTTTCATCTCCAAACCATAATTGAATGGTCCATAAGCATGTTTTGGTCAAACCCTATGTGTTCTCTTTTTACACCATATCAAAGCATTTTTCACCGTTGTTTCATATTAAACCACCATTTCACCACTGCTGCGCTACCACTCTGCCCGTCCCCCGTAACCACCCACCTCCTCCGTGCACAGATTCCTTCACACAGTTGTGGGCTTTTGCAGGGTACAGGAGGTGAAATGCCGCCATGATTACACAGTGATGATACAGTAGTGAGTTTCACTGACAGAGGTATAAATGAAGTGGCAGAGAGTTCTGGGCATGCAAACGAAGATCTTTGAGCCTTAAACCAAGTTTTTCCAGGCAAGCTACCAGGTCAAAGACGTCATAGACCACTAGAGGATATGGATGTGCAGAAATTAATATATAGCAGGTTTTCTACATCAGCAAAGTGTTTTTCTCCTGGAAAGTATGGGTTGCCCATACTGCTTTTACTCTATGCCGTGCTCCAGGGAATATTTCTGCCTTAACCGCAGTCCAAAGCCATCAGAACATTTGTTATGCGGTATGGCGGACTTCTCCACCATTTACTCACCCTTTGCTCATTCACCACAGGTACTACAGGGCACTCCAAGCCAATGTACATTAGGGTCATATCAGATTAGTTGGAAGCCTGAAGAGGATCTTCCGTTCACCAAAAGAATGCCAGAGATCAATGCACAGGAGTTAAAACAGAATGGGTTTCAAGCCTTATTTCTTTTCTGAGTTTAATGCTTAATTTAGTATTGCACCTACCTCCTCTGCTCTCTTTTAGCTATAAAACTCATGAGAAAATTATTGTAAAGGTTTTTGATGAGATATCAGAGAATTACAAGCTGTTTCTTTGAGATATAGTTCTGTGTAAAGTTGTAAGATAGGCTGAGGAAGATGTATTCAGGTTGAATGTTCAAGCTGTGGGAAATGTTGTACATGACTGGTGTTGTTTTTTTTTAATATGACAAGCACATTTATTTGGATCCTGATCTAAAGTAGCTGGTGATGTTTTTCTATCTTTGTGTTTTATTTCATTTCATTACACTTCTTCTGGCTTGTATCAGAAATATGGCATAGGATTTTCCCTTGTTAGGCACCCTATGTTTCTGCTCTCCTTGTCTTAATTTTTTCTACTAAATGTGTTGTCTAAGGATTGATTTCAATTAATTTAACCAGTGTAGTGGTCTGATATATTGCTAGCTCATGTATGAATTAATGGAATCTGTCTTTAGATGTTCTTGTTTAGATTTAATTAAATGAGTTGAGAACACTGGGGGGTTTAGAACTTTGTCTCTGCCTCACTAGGATCTTTCCATTTCAATCAAAGCTTTCCAATTTCCCTCAAGTTGCCTCTGATTATGTCCAAGCAGATCTAGATTTAAATGACCTCTGACCTAACCTATAGACAGAATTGGATGGTTTTCCTTCCTTTCACTTTCAATCCTTAATGTTCCATGCCACCCTATCACCTTAGGATCCAATGCTTTAGATGACTAGCCCAACTGAAAGCTTGCACATTGAACAGCAAGTAAACCCTTTCCTGACTCCATTTCCCAATGGCCATGATGTTCTTTGAGTTATCTAACTTTTCCTAAAATCCTCTTTGCCCATCTTGTCTTATATTGGACCCTTTTTTCCTGATTCCCAACAACCAAACTCAAAATCAAACAAACAAACATCCTGCCCATAACTAGCCTAAAATATTAACCTTTGAGCCTCAAAGACATACACCTTTGAAAATCATAGAGAGATCCCTCTCTAGACCTAGGAGGGCTAGATCCTAAGGTCTGAAAGTGGTTTGATGTTGTCTCATATTTCGGTATTGCCAACCTTTCCAAAACATGGGAACCCCAACACTTTCTAGTCGCCAATTTCAGTATTTCTTGTTGCAAATTTCAACACTCCCTCTCAACAAGAAAGGAATTCAATCTATCCCCATATGGCACCTTTGGAATGTTCTGCATGCTACACTTATCTAGTGTTGTTTGCACCTACAAATCCTGAAACTGAATAGCCTCTGAAAAACTGAATTAGTATAATGCATCTGTCATCAGAGTCTTCTGACTGCTGCTAGCTACTGCACCTGTTTAGTATTGGATTCCATGCACTGCTGCTGACATCTGCATCCATGCCCTTTGAACTATTTCTAACTCTATTTGTGCTCCAGTATTTGACATCTGTCACTATGATTTTTGTCTTGCTGACATCTAACTACATCACTCTAACTGATCCTTCCTACTACTCCTCTACTATGGGCTCCTCGTAGCCAGGTTCGATCCATGAGACAAGCCATCTCAATGGACCTTGCCCAAATTTCTTATCTTGGGATTATGTCTACACATAACCCCACCTTACACCTTGAGGTATGGCTACTCCCTCTTCCCATCTGGCTCGAAATTTCCCCCTCGTGGAGGTCTCTTCTTGAGTGGACACTTCCACTCGGTCTCCTCTCTGTTTCTCAAATTGTGGTAGCTACTCCATAACCTTCTAAGACTGCTACTCATGAGGATGCATGTTGAGAGGTAATTTATGCTCCCTCTAAACCACCAAGTCTCTAACTTCTGCCTTTCTCCTCAAAGCTTTGCTTGCATCTGGTACCTCAAGAGCATATAGGTTCTTGACTCGCGCATAGTGTAATTGTCTCGAAGTTACAAAACGTTTCTAAAAAAGATTTGATTTTAAATCAATGATATATCCCTCATCTGAGCTCCAATTTGACCGATTTTTTTTTTCCCATTTGGGTAGATTTTTGCAAGGAATCGAAATATTCTATTTGTTTTCGAAAATTTTACACCAAAATATTCAAAGATTCTCTAAAAACTCGCTGCCAAAAAAATTCCTGCTCTGATACCATGTAGAAAATCTAACCAACAAGATTCAATCTAATCTTGTAATCTACTAAAACAAGATACTAAATCCTTCCTAAAATTTACGAAAAAAAAACACGATCACGCAATCATATATAAGGAAGAGAAATAAATTATCAATCACACAACAACATGATGTATTTGGGGAAAGAAACTAACCAAAACCCCTCTATCTCTATTGTGTATTAAGTCAAGGAATCATGAAACAATACAATGCTTAATCTCTCATGAGAGTGCATGACTGTCCATGAGGCTAGCGTAACTCATTGATCTAGTGTTCCACTCTAGTACTCATCCACTTCTCATCCCTACTTCAGTTGTTTTGATCATGCAATTCCTAGGAACAAACTTATTAATTAGGAAAACTGTTTTCCTTGATTGTAAACCATCATGGCATCCCAATGACTTTACTGTACATGGGAAACTTTATCTCGAATAAACCGATAGTTATGTTCCCTTCAACCTTTGTCTCAACTGGTTATTCCTCGAAACTGACATGCATGCAACTATTAATAGTGAATTATCAATTATTTGATTGATCACTCATTGTGAATTAAATCTAATTTAATTCACCGGACCTCTAACTAGCTCATCACTCAATTAGAACTAGTTAAACTGATTTTAACTCATTTAATTGAGTTAATTAAAATTTCACCCCACTAATGCATCAACTTCAGCTGGACCCCAAAAATATTAGAATCCCTCTAAATGGCTCATATTAGACCCTCAACTCGAATTTCTTGAGCTAACTCGGTCATCATGAATTAATTAACTGACACAAGTTGTTATGAGATGAAATCACAATTTGTTTTCCAATTTATTTAAGGGAAAAATAAATTAGACGCCCCACATTCCTCACTCCTAGCGCATCAAAATTCCTCACCAGTATGGGTGCAACTTTTTTTTTGTCCTTTCTCGTTTCCAATTTCTATGTTTCTTGTTGCAAATTTCAACATTTCAGAATTCTGATGCGGCTCTGCACAAAGACACCATTGAAATCACATGCCGAAATTCTCATGAGAAACCTCTCTTAAGCTCGATCTGCCAGAAAAGAACCAACAATATGCCATCCTACTTCCTAGCACAAACCAACCATTAAGGTATGCAACATTATTTTGAACCCTCACATGATGATATTTCTCTTGGAGGATGATCATGACCTCCCTTTTGCAACCCTTACTTTGCCCTCATACTTGACCTACTTTAGGACTACATCTCTCTTCACCCCCTTGATGTGCCATATAGTGGGAATACATGTCAGACATGCTAAGATGTGCCAAGTGATAAGGCATGCCAACATGTGCAAGGGTGTGTCAATGTGTGTCAGGGACTGTCAAGACAACAAAAGGGAGAAAAAATTCAAACTACAAGTAAATGAACACATAAGAGGGTTAATAAGTCATCAATTTACCTTTTCCATGAGGGGGCATGTTAGGCACACTAACACTAGGTGGAAATAGGCGCCAAGTGCAAAGTCTTAGTGCATTCTAGGTGCCAAGTATTCCTTTGTTGCTTCTCATCTACTTTCAAACAATTGATCGTCACAATTAAATTTAATATTAAACCATGCTAAATCATACCAAGGCATCTCAACGTATTCCATACATGCTAAGACTTTCCAAGTGCCAACACGTGCCAAGCGCCAATATGTGTCAGGGACTAGTGTTATGCATGTTATGAAGTATAAGGCAATGTTGAAGAGTGCTAAGGTGTGCTAGAGAGTGATAATGCATGTTGATGAGTGTTAAGGAGTACTAGGAAAAAACATTAAGGGAGCACTAGGTAAAGATTCATGGAAGTTAATGAATATGAGGAACATGTAATGCCAGAGACTAGTGTTAACGGTCAGTGTTAGTTGTCATGCCAAGGAGGGAGTGACAAGGTATGCTAAGCATTGGTAAGGCATGCTAAGAATTCCCAAAGTGTGCTTGGGAGTTCCAGGTTGTGCTAATTATATAATGTGCCAATCAATAGTGCCAAGATATGTCAATACATGCTAGGTGCTAAGGATGTGGTGCAGGGTGCTAGGGTATATCAATATGTGTCAAGGCAACAAAAGGAAGAACCAATAAGAGGTTTAATAAGTCATGAATTTATCTTTTTGAAAAGGGGCATGCTAGGCACACTAATAATAGGTCCCAATACATGCCAAGTGGCATTGTGTGCCAAGTGCTAATGTATGTCAATTCATTCAACCAAGGTGTTCCAGGGCATGCTAGGGACTATATGCAGCGCTAGGGACTATATGCAAGATGCCAACACATGCTAGGAGAGTTCTATGTTGTGCTTAGAGCATGCCACCATGTGCTTGGGCGTCAATGTTTATCGCAAGATGTTCTAGGTACAAAGATGTTCCAAGACATGTGGGGTGCTAAGAAATGTTAGTGTGTGCCAAAGCATTAATTTAAGGTTTGCCCATATTGTTGATTGTTAGGTCTTTTCATTAATATAATTTTCAAAGCTCGATTATGTATTAAATAATATATTTCCTACACACAATAGTGGAACTTTATCTAAATGGAATTTTCTAGATAATTAACTTAATAGATACGAATCATGTGTTGACTCATAGGAAATCTCTATTCGACTAGTCATTACTTGAGCAAAATGATATACACTTATTACTTCTTAAAAATTGACTGACCCTAACCACTATGGCCTTGGACATATCATAAAAAATGCTCCACAATAATGGTATTAAATCGTTATCTTTTGAAAAAAAATATATGAATAGGCACATAGCATCATCAAAAACTCATTGGAATGATCAATGATGATGGACATTTTTTGATTGTCACCAAAGTAACAAAAAGAGCATTGGTGAGCGTCATTAAAAGTTCATCACTAGAAGTGTCACGAAAGAGATAATTAGTGATGGGCCTTTCACGACCCTCACCAAAAGTGAAATGTCTTTGGTGATGGACCATAAAGGACCATCACTATATACACTTACGGTGATGGTTTTTAGTGATCAATGATGATGGACATTTTTTGACCGTCACCAAAAGTAAGAAAAAGAGAATTGGTGAGGGTCATTAAAATTTCGTCACTAGAAGTGTCACCAAAGAGAGAATTAGTGATGGGCCTTTAATGACCCTCACCAAAAGTGTCATTGAAAATTTCTTTGGTGACGGACCAGAAAGGACCATCACTATATACACTTACAGTGACGGTTTTTTAATGACCGTCACCATATGTGACATTGTGGAGGCACTCAAAGGTCCACAAGGCACATGACCCTCACCAATGTGATTTTTTCTTGTAGTGTTGGCTTTACATATCTGGGTTTTAATATCAAACCACGTGGTTACCTGTTTCGGGATTGGATGTGGTTGATTGAAAAAATCAGGAGGCGGATCTTCAGATGGACACATCGGTGGTTGTCCATGGGCGGTAGGCTTATCATGATCCAAGCTGTACTCTCGCAGATGATGGTATATTGGGGACACTTATATTACCTGCCAGACGGTATTATTAGAATGATAAACTCCATCATTGCAAAGTTTCTATGGGGTGATGCACAACTATCACACAAAATACATTTATGCAAACTTGAGCGTCTTTGTCGGCCAAAGGAACATGATGGCTGGGGTATCCTCAATACAAGGTGTTTCAACAAGGCGCTGCTTATTAAGTCATTCTGGAGGGCTATTCTTGGGAATGGCATATGGAATGATATTATCAGATGTAAATACATAGTTGGGGATATATTACATCAGATTCTGTGCACGCAATTCTCTCACCCACGGTTCATATCTATCATTTGGTGCAGTTTCAAGAAGGTTTTGAGTCATGCGGCGGACAGACTGGCATGGCGTTTTGGGGGTGGGGGCCGTATTCCAATATCATTCAAGAAATTAATTGGTTTTTCCTCTCAGGATGGTCCCTCACCGCAGCTCGTTCACAGGCTTGCTCACAGGGGTATAATCTTCCTTGCACAGACAATTCGTGAATGGTCATATGGTGCTCCTATATTTAAAACTGCTCTCCATTTGGATCTGCTGGAGCCGGAGGCCACGTAATGGGAGATGTTCAGAGATGCCTTACGGGCTGCAGGTTTCTGTTTGGAACCTGGGGGTGATTCCATTGTATGGGACGGCTCAACAAACGAGGGAGTGCCCATTGTCAAAGACATATATAGAGGACTTAATCTTATTTCTTATCAGGGTCAAATATCTAACTCCTTCTCTGTTTTCTGGAAACGTAAGATTCCCACAAAGATTGTGCTCTTTGGATGGTTGGTTTGGAAAGACAAAATCCTCACTGGACATAATTTGATTAAGAGAGGATTTTCTGGCCCATTTAGATGTCAGATATGTTGTTCGGATTTTGAATCTGCCACACATTTGTTCTTTAGATGTCCAAATATTAAGTATCTGTGGCGGCTCTTCTCTGTACATTTCATGGGTCCAACATGGTCTCCAAATGATTTTATTTCTGTGGTTAAGGAGTGGGACAGCCTAAAAGGAAAATTCAGAACCTTGCCTTTCTTTTTCATATGGGAGGTTTGGTTGGGTAGGAACAAATTGATATTTGAAAATGTTCCTTTTCAGATTCCTTATATTTATTCTGCTATATTAAAATGGATGGAGGATCGCCCCTCTCCAGTGGTGTCAATCACGGATTGTTCCATCCGCATCCGGCCACATGAGATTGCTTTCCCGGCTGTTTTCTTTGATGGTGCTTGCGTGGAAGGGGTTATGGGTTGTGGGGCGTGGATCAAGATATCTCAGGGGGAACGGATCCATATACACTGGAATGGGGGTCATGGTACAAATAATAAAGCTGATATTATTGCACTTTGGGGAGGTCTTCGTCTTGCAATCTACTTACAGCTTCAGGATATACACATTTATGGGGATTCTCAGATTGTTATTGGATGGATCACTAATTCTGCTGCTATGAATCGTCCTGAGCTTCTGGGATGGGTTCATAGAACTCGTCGTTTATGGTCCATTCTCAACAGGCCTCCCATAAGCCATATTTATCGGGAAAACAATACCAGAGCTGACGGGCTTTCAAAAAGAGGCTTAAATTCTGAGTTTGGGAACATGCACATCCAACTGTTCAGGGATGGTCTTCCTTTTTGGCTTACTACCATATCGATTCCATAATTATATTGTATTTTGATTTTGGTTATGACAGTTTTTGTTTGTCCAAGGTTTTATGCACACGATCTAGATCATACACCTCCTGATCAGATACATGGGGCTAACAGCAGAACAAGCGAACCAAAGCAACAACTGTACCTCACACCGAATTCTCAAGCGTGCCTGTCATATAATATATTTCTCAAGCAAGCCTGTTTTCTTTGTCGACAAGGGTATCGGCTAGTATTTTTTCACAAGCGAGCCAGGCATAACAAGACAAGCGAGCCTGACAAATTTTAACAAGCGAGCCGGACGTGTTGATCTCAAGCGAGCCAGACATATATATAACAAGTGAGCCAGATTGATAGCAAAAAACAAGCGAGCCTGGTTCAAATATGCATGTATGTCGGACAATTCAACACAAGCGAGCCTGTTCTCCTCTATTTATGATAGAGTCATGGGCACTAATTGCTCTTCCTACATAGATGCCTCTTTCAATTATCTACAGTTTCTGACTGAAGATTTTGTACAGAATATCTTTTGAATGGTCAGAACTGGGATGAATCAGATTTCTTTACTCAACTGTGGCTCTTCTAATTTTATATCTCTTCTGCCACACACAGATTTTTTCCATACCATGAATTACGTTTATCTTCAATTGAGTTCACTGTCCAATCTTATCTTTTCTATCTATCATGCTTGCATCTATGCTGAGCGTATCTGTATGGGATTTATTTTGTCCTGAAATATGGCGGCCATTCTTATACATGCTGCTCTTTCTCTCTACTAGGAGCATTTTCTATTGGCCATTATATGTATGCTTTTCTCGCTGTTGTTTATACGGCTTGAGAATATTATGACTATGTACTGCTTATACTTTCTAATATAAACAGCGTTTTTTTCCTAAAAAATAAATAAATTGTAAAACATGATATTACGGCCGTTATTTGCTGAGTATAAGGCGAATGGTAGAACACGTTGATTGTGCTGGTTATCCGGTACCATCCTTGGTTTCTTTGCCTGACGCAGACTATCATTCTACCTCTTGGTGCTACAAGTGGTACTGCCTTTGGAGAAAGTGGGTTGATTCCCTCATCATATCTCGCCCTTGCAAAAACTTTGGTTTTAGACTTGGCGCTAGATGGTGGACCTGCTCTGGTTGTATAGGTTGCTGTTGTTGTCACGTATAACTTCATTGTTGTCTCTGGGGACTGGTTTTTCCGGGGAAGATTTGTCTAGTTTTGGGGGAGGTTCAGATTGCCGGCATTTCTTCGATTTTTAGGAAGTTATGGGGGTTTGACAGGTGATTAATGCTTTCCTCGACATACACAATTGAGGTATGGAATTACAAAGGTGGCGACAGTCATTTAAGGAGTATAGATGGTATAAAAAGGAATAAGGATTTCTCCAGAGATTTCTTATGTCCTTGTCAGTAGACTATTAATCATTTGTCCTTGGGGTGGGTGAGCGATATTTGGACATTCTCTCGAGTCTTCTTTATATCCAGGTGTTATATGTGGAGATTATAAGGGTGGCTCAATCAAATTGACGACGTCTGCACTTTATGACATTCTCTGATGTCGTAAGTGCTATCTGACAAGGAGCTATAGAGGTCATCCATTCGAGGACTGGATTTGAGGTGTCTTCCTATTGCCAGAAATAAAATAACATTTTTGGCCATTTACGGAATGCTCCACTTAAAAGGACTGGAATACATCCATCTAGTACCTTAAAGCTAATATTCGTAGGTGGGCTAATTTTCCATGGTTTTTCCAAAAAAAAGATTCGCCAATTTCCATTTTTTTATAAAAGAGATTCGCCCAAATTTTACAATATAAAATTATTTTACGTTAAAAATCGCCAACATTATATAGACAATATAAATAATATCATTATAAATTTGAATAGTTTTACAAATATATAAATAAACATTTTATAGTTTTCATATTAGGGACTAGTGAGATTCGCCAATTTTTTAAACTTCAAGATAATTTTCCTTTGGCATAATTATCCCCGTATAAATCATCGGGATTGTGTTCTCTGAGGATGTGACGGTCTGACCATTCCTTACCTGGACGTGGTGCGAGACTTTAAATTTCTATAAAGATATATATTACGTCCCCGCCACATAAGCTTCTTATTACATTGGTATTCTACTTTGGCGGTGCTACAGTGTCTGGTGCCAGTCAAATTCATCGGTCACTGACATTGATATTTCAGACCTTGGGATTGGTGTTGATGAGCCCGTTTTGGGTTTAGACTCTGATACTTCGGCACATGAGGCCTTCATCAGAGCTACCATTGCTATGGAAAAGGCATATGAACGTCTTACAGAAGTGGAAAATTTCATCATTAGACAAGGCATACTTGATACACAGACCGCCCAAGTGAATGTATATGGTGGGTCCGTTTCGGAGAACCATAAAAAGAGCAAGCCCGCCCGAGGGAAAAGGAATAAAGCTTATTACAAACAGAGAATGGAGATCAAAGAAATCACTTTGGATCATGAAGATTTATGTAGAAGGGTAGCAAGCTTACAGAAAAGGGCGTTTATTGGAAGGTGGATGTTCCCAGATGGGAAAGAGGTTAATATGGATAGTTGGTTTCGTCACTACTAGTCCCCGTTAATTGGATACTCCCCGAAAGTTAGCATGCTTTTAAATGGCTAGTTTAGCATTCACTTTATGGACGAGAGGGACATATTCAAAATCATTCATAGAACATGGGTTTGGGGTCGTAGTTTTATGCAGCGCGTTCCTTAGTATTTGGGATTTAATCCAGTTATGGAAGCCCCCAAGAGTCGCGTCATTTGGGTTAAGCTGCCTGGTCTTCCGCTGGAATTCTAGACGCTCAAAGCACTCAGAGCCATTGGAAACTCCATTGGGAGTACTAAATATATAGACCCGAGCATAGTCGGTGTGAGTGACAAAAGGATTGCTTGGATTCTTGTCAAAGTAAATTTTGCTGGTGGTTTGCTAGGGGATGTGGACCTCATTTGGGGACAACGCCGACACCGCCAAAGAATTGACTACTGGGGCATTCCCTTCAGGTGCCTTATATGCCATAAGACTGGTCACCTTCGGGAGAATTTTCCTCTCCATCTTCAGGTGGGACGTAGTGGTCCCTCTAGAAGCAATGGGCATCGACAAAACAATGCCGCACCAGGCACTCTGGGGGGTCTTATCAGAGGTAATTATATCCCTGATTCCTCTGATGATGATGCATTTTCTTCTGCATATGAACATAGTGATAGGACGTTTCTGGATGATGATGGGGTGGGTCGGGATTTGTTCAACCCTCTGTTGGTCCCTTTCGATGTTGGGATGGGTCGGATTTTCCCTCAAGCTGGGCCTAATGTTGGGGTGGATCGGGATTCTCCACATGCTGTGGATAACAATTCAAATCCTGGGTTTCTGATGGGGAATGGTGTTGTTCTCTCTGTGTCTGATAAAATGATTAGTAGGGGGGAGGGGAATAGTCCATCCCAAGCTGATTATGAGTCATATCCTAATGAGTGTGTCGAGGATACTAGGGTCACACCTTCTATAACTACGGCCGACACGGACCCTCCTCTTTTTAACTCCACCAACTTTTATGTCGAAGAACCGTCACATGCACAAGTGCACAATGATAAGGATGTCTCTAAAGCCCTGTTCTCTTCTCTACAGTCATCTGATGAACCTGTTGACCTGATGGAATCCCCACATAATATGGTGGGTAGTTATATTGACTCCCTCATAGGTAACCCGCATATTGACCTTGCAGCCCTTACGGTTTTTGATAAGGCTATTGTCTCCCCTGTCGGTGCCAATCCCCATTCTTCTATATCAAATGTCACAATAAAGGAAAAAAAATAAAAGTGGTATGAGACAGTCCAGAGGTAACCTTAGGTCATTGTCGCTGCTCTTTGATGATATAGATAACTTAACTGACATTCCCATAGCCATAGCTGATGATGTTAGTGTCAATTCCCGGGCGCTTAGAGCAAGCCACCCCGCAGACATTCAACGATGATTCACTTTCTTTCTATGAATATTAAGGGAATTGGCGATGCCTCCAAACTACATTGCCTTAGGAATATTTTCATCTCTGAAGAACCTTGCATTATTTTATGTCAAGAGACTCTAAGTCCTCGGGAAAAAGCCATAAATTCTTTTTTAAGCATTTGTTAAGGTTGGCATGCTGCGGCGGTTGATTCTTATGGACACTCTGGTGGCATGATCACGCTCTTGAACCCTTATTGGGCAAATTTCAAAGCATACAGGTTTTTTGGTGGGATTATTTTGGTTGGCTATATCCGGGGTATCGAAGGTCTGTTTAATATCATCAATCTATATCCTCCTTATCAGAATAGACTCCCATTCTGGAACAAGATTCAACAATTAGGAATTCTCTCATTTAAAAATTTGGTCATTATGGGTGATTTTAACTCTACTTTGCAGGCAGACGAAATATGGGGTGCCAGGGCTAGGATTGATTGTTTATCTGATTATTTTAATGGTTTGTTTTCAAATAATCATATGGTTGACATACGCCCAAGTCCCATTATTCCCACATGGTCTAATAAAAGGATGGAAGGTGACTATATTGGCAAAATGCTCGATCGTGCAATGTTGAAGGACAGTCTTATTAATACACTGGGTATGCCCAGATCAACAGTGGTGGCCTCAAATATATTAGACCATATGCCGGTCCTTCTTTCATGGAGGTTGGGTGATCGATTCTAGGGATTGCCATATAAATTTAACCGTGCATGGCTGGAAGAACAAGATTTCGTGGATCTCATTAGGGAGTCTTGGCTGAGTGCGGATGGTCTCGACAATCTGTTGGGATGGGATCGATTTCATTTCAAAATGCAAAGGATGAAGAAGGCGGTTAAGAAATGGGAAATTAATAAGAAACTGGCACTCAAGGCTGAGATAATCGACATAAAGGCAAAAATGAGGCAGATATACATGGGCTTTACGGACAATTTTCCAGATGCTCAATCTAATGACATCCTAAGAACATTGGGGGACAGATTAAAGCAGATTCTCCTCATTGAGGAAATCACGTGGAAGCTTAAAAGAAGGAATATATGGTTAAAAGAAGGATACTTAAATACAAAATATTTTCACAAATGCGCTAATGATAGAAGATGCAGGAATGCTATTTGGCGCATTAAGTGAGTGGATGGCAGCATTGCTATCACTACTCTGGACATACAGAAGGAGGCCTTTCGACATTTCTCAACTTTTTACCAAAAAGACTCCGGTATTGATGAGAACTGCCAAGATGGTTCTTGGACCAGATCAGTAGGATTTTTGAGGAGAATGATATCAAGCTTCTGGATGAGCATATCACGGTTGTTGAGGTAGAAGGGGTTCTCAAGTCTTTCTCTCATGACAAATGTCCAGGCCCTGACGGATGGACATCAGAATTCTACATTTTTTTCTTTGATATTATGGGTGTGGAGATTGCAGATATGGCTGAAATTTTCAGGACTTCTGGACATATTCCATCAAATCATAATTCCACTTTTATAGCTCTCATTCCGAAGATTGATGATCCTACTTCCTTCGGTGAGTTTCGTCTGATTTCCCTTTGCAATCTCCTGTACAAGATCTCTTCTAAGATAATTGCCAATAGTTAAAGCAAACCCTCTCTGAGCATATATCTCTCGAACAATATGGGTTTCTTAAAGGCAGATCCATCCATGATGCAATAGCCATTGCACAAGAGATTTTACACACTATGCACTCAGAAAAGAGAGAGGCACTAGTTATGAAAGTTGATTTGTTCAAGGCTTACGACACACTGGATTGGTCATATCTCCGTCTCGTGTTGTTAAAAATTGAGCTGCCTCTAAGGATCATTCGTTGGATAATGTCATGCATAACCTCTGTAAGATATGTTGTTATTATTAATGGCCTTCCTACTAATTTCTTTGAAGCAGGTAGGGGACTACGCCAAGGTTGTGCATTGTCTCCTCTTATTTTCATTTTAATTATGAATGGCTTTAGTATAATGATGCACAATGCGGAACAAAAAGGCTATATATATGGCTTCTTCTTTTCGGATTCGATTTCCACTACACACTCTCTCTTTGTAGATGACATGTTACTTTTTGGTAGACTTGTTAGGAATCACTGGTTCTATGTCCACTTCATTTTGACTAGATTTAGTGAGGCTACGGGGTTATGTGCTAACAAAGTTAAATATTTTATGTTATATGAATTTGGGGACATAAATGAAATCTTTTTCATTGCTGAATTCCTTGGGGTTAATTTTAAGCTGGTAGTGGATGGTTTCCAATATCTAGGTTACAGAATCAAACCGTGTGGATATAAGAACAGGGATTGGCTATGGATGGTGGATAGATTCAGAGAGAAAATCAACAAATGGATTCACAGATGGCTGACATTGGGGGGCAGACTCATTATGGTTCAAGCAGTGCTTTCACAACTAATTGTGTATTGGGGGCATCTATTCTTTATCCCTCAATTGATTATTGACAAAATTAACAGGATTATAGCACAGTTTATTTGGAGAGGGACCAGACAGGCGAAAAAATTTCATCTGGTCAAACTAGCGTGTTTATGCTGCCCCAAAACACATGATGGGTGGGGCATTCTAAACACGAGAATGTTCAATAAAGCTTTGCTGGTGAAGTCATTCTGGCACGCCATTAATGGTTATGGTATTTGGAATGAAATTATCAAATATAAGTATCTTGACGGTGATCCCTTCCATCAACTTATCTGTCATGAATTCCCACTTCCATCATCCTATTATTCTATATGGGGTAGCTTCAAGAAAATTTTGGGTCATGTGGTAGATAGAGTAGTTTGGCTTTTCCGAGATGGAAGCCGTATTCCATTGGGTTTTTCCAGCATACAGGGTTTAAACAAACGGTTGGAACCATCTCCTCGACTCATACATAAGCTAGCACATAGAGGCATATGTTTTTTATCTCAAACAATACATTCATGGTCGTTTGGTGCTCCTGTTTTCAAGAATGCTGCTCAACTGGGTTTACTTGATGAGGACGCCTTTGATTGGGAACAGGTATATGACGCATTAAGGGCAGCTAGCTTCTCTCATGCTATGGGGGGAGATACGGTTCTATGGAATGGGCCTACAAAATGGGACATGCCTATTGTCAAAGACATTTATAGCAATATTAACTCACAATCATATGCTGGTCAGTACACTCGTATCTTTGGATCTTTTTGGTCCCGAAAGATTCCCACCAAAATCATTCTTTTTGGGTGGCTTACTTGGTAAAATAAAATTCTTACCTGGGATAATATTATCAAAAGAGGAATTCATGAGCCTGGTAGATGTTCAATATGTTGTAAAATGGAGGAATCTATTGATCACATTTTTTTCCGATGCCCTCTTGTTGTTCAGTTATGGAATCTTTTCAGTATTCACCTACTACAACCAAACTGGGTTCCGCATGACTTTATTTCTGCTGCTGGAGAATGGGATAAATTAAGGAATAATTTTAGATCTCTGCCCTTATTTTTCATTTGGGAAGTTTGGTTGGCTAGGAATAGGTATATATTTGATGGCATGCCCTTCTCCCCTCCCTTAATATACACTGCCATTATGAGAGGGATACAACAACAGTCCCATCTCCTATCCATCTGTCTGGATAGATCACACAGAATTCATCCTCATGAGATATCTATCCCTGCAATTTTTTTTTATGGGGCGTGCAAAGAGGGCATTATAGGTTGTGGTGCTTGGATCAATTTGTCTAGCAGTGAGAGAATCCACATGCACTAGAATGGTGGTCCGGGGACCAATAACAAAGCATAGATTATGGCATTATGGGGAGGGCTTTTAGCTGCTTACAACTTGAAATTGACAGAGATGCACATATATGGTGATTCCAAACTGATTATTGAATGTATCTCTGGCCGTAAAAATATGAACATTCCGGATCTACAGGGATGGCTCAGAAGAACACAACGCTGATGGCACAGATTGGGCAGTCCTCCTATTTCCCACATTTATAGAGATAATAATATGAGGGTGGACGGTCTCTCTAAAAGAGGTCTCAATGCAGTATTTGGTATTTTGCAGGTGGAACATTATAGGGATAGGGCACTAATCTGGAACACTTCTATCCCAATTCTATGATGTCAGATCAATCCATATGAAGCGTAAAATATGTCCTTTTGTCATTCCATGATCCTTCTCTTTTCTTATTTCACAGGTCTTTTTATTTTATCAGTTCGGCTGCTCTAGATTTTCTTATGAATGCAAATAATCACAGTGCAACTGCCATATGCAATAGTATATTTCAAGCAAGCCTGTTTTTTTTTCATAACCGAGCCGGATATGAAATGATATCCATACAAGAGAGCCTGTATATCTCTTTACAAGCGAGCCTGTAGGGTGGAATTACAAGCAAGCCGGTAGTAATCATTTCAAGCAAGCCTATATGATGAATTATCAAGCGAGCCGGTTATCTTTTTGGGGATGTTCTCTATGCAAGCGAGCCTGCTGATTTTGAATTTGCTCAACTTTCAAGTGCGCCGACTTCATGATCACATATGCGACATAACCTTTCTCCTAACATTTTTGTATTAGATATATCAAGCGAGCTTATTTCAACGCTTACCTTTATAAGCGAGACTACCTATCTTCCTCACTACACATTGTTCTCTTCTCTCTTCCTGCTTCTTAGCATGGATTACAAGGTCATCTATTTTGATTGTTTTGATATAGGAAATTTTCTTTTGAACTTCTGACCCAACTAATATGTGAATCTGGTTCTATCTATATGTTGTTCAATGAAGACAGGTCTATTTATATGTATCTGGAAATCTTGAATGGAGTGGCAGTTATGCCCTCTGTAATTTGTGATCCCGTCTGGATAATTTTTTGGGACTCTTTCTTTCTTAGAAGATGCTCTTGAATCTCTATGATGATTTGGATTACAATTTTCTCAGCTATCTATAGATGAGAATGTAATAGTTGACTTATGAACTATTTTAATACAACATTTTTTTTCTTTCTGAAAAAAATAAAATAAAAATCTGCCTCGCCTTCGAGTTACTTACAAAAATTTGAAGCCCGACCACAAGAAATTAAATAAATTAATTAAAGCTCTCTTTCTGTAATTGTTCCATTCTTTCCCTCCATTAACTCCCCCTTTTCACACATTATCAAAATTAGTTTGAAGCCCGACCACGAGCTCCTCGTTGCTCAGAGTGCGCTCCTGCGCAATTGTATCCAGCCGTTTAATGCTCAAACTGTTAATAATCTCCGGGGCGGAGAAATTTCCATCCATCGCGTGCTCACCGTTGCCTTTGTCACCATTGATTGATGCAGACAGAGACTCCCTGAATCACAATGAAGTCTTAAAAAAAAAACCCTAAAATCACAGCGAAGTCTTTAAAAAAAAAGCCCTAAAATAATAGCTAAGTCTTTTAAAAAAAAGCACTAAATTAAATGACAGACCTGCAACACAAGTGCGATAAAATCCTATATATAAATTTAAATACTTTACCAGGCCGCTAATTAACGGAAAATTTTCTGCTGTAACAAGAGTTACAAGACGGCAATTTGTCTGTCGTTTCACCTTGCTTCACCACGCTGAATGCAAACTTGCCACATGGAGGCTCATTATGACTTTGTTCTGCAGACCGCTGAGCGGCTGGCGTGAGCAGAAAGTCTCTTTCTTATGAAGTTGTGTATCTAGCATATGGCAGCTTTTTGTGGGAATCTGCGATTGAGCCAGTTCCAAATAGATTTCTCCGGGTCAAAATCTTTCTCTTTCCTTGAGGAGGAGTAAAAAAAAATTCAAAAAATCATGTAGTTGGAGTGTTTGAATTGAATTTTTGATAGTGGAAATGGATCAGCACTATCAAAAACTTTTAAGGCACCTAAAATACTGAATTTTAACCACTGTAAACAAGATTCTGATAAATTTTTGCCATATTATTTCAAAATCTTTGCCGGATTTTTTCAAAATCTTTGCCAAATTCTAGGCTATTATGTTTCTTTTTTAGACTACAGCCTTGCCAGATTCTAGTCTATTCTGTTGCTTTTTTAGACTACAGCCTTGTCAGATTCTCGACTATTCTGTTGCTTTTTTAGAATACAACCTTTCATATTTTCGGTTTCTGTCAATGTCAACTGTCATGATCAATATCGAAAATGGCCACGTTGCCAGCTGTACAAATGCTATAGCAATGTAAGCCATGTGGATCGTGCTATAATCACCTGTTTTAACCGTAGTGGTTGAGGGCAAGTTTGTGGAATAAATATATATTTAAATTTAGATGAATTATTGAAGGGATCTCATTTTGCAGAGGTGTACAAGGATTCTCTCGAGTGGGTGGTATTGTTTGACATTATTTTTATGACATATGACACGTAAAGTGACGTGGAAGAATGACAGATCATTATTATTTATGGTCAAGCACCTTGCATGTTGTCATGTGGCATCTCGTGAGGTGTTGAGCCAAAAAGTGTCATCTGGTTCGTGAAGGTCAGTGCTCAAAAACTACTCTTTATTGAAAGATGGAATATGCGCGAAGATCTGTTTCTTTTCGTGAGATAGATGAAAAAGAATCAGCACGGGAAAATCCCCTTCGGGATATGTTGGCTTCTTCTTCTATTCGTGTTATAAACTCAGTCGAACTAGAATATGTTGAGAGTCAGCGACCCCCTAGATGGTAGTTGCCCAGTATTAATTCTTATGAAGTTTATTCTGATCTTTCTGTCTTCCATTTAAATGCTGCAACCATAATTTCTATTAAAGAATCCATCAGCCAACTACAAGAAAATTATGATTGTGTACAGTCTATTCCTCTTCTTGATCCAAAACAACTTCAAGCCGAAGCCAAAATGTTAAACACAAAGTATTTGCATTTGGGATGCATAAGAATAGGAATCAATGCTCTGACCCACAGAGGGCTCAATACTTTTGTCTTAGCCACTGTCAGAGATTTAACCCATAATAAATATACTTATTCCTTGATAGGCAGGATTGTTGCTCCTTTGTCTAATGGCCCTGTATATTTTGATTGCTATCCAAATTTTTCAGTTTATGTCTTTGATGAAACTATCAGTGATATTCTCCAGTTGCAAATCCAAACATCTGGATTTGACATGTCAAGGAAAAGACATAAGATAGCCATTCAGACCCGAGGGTGTTTTAGACATACTAACACCCTATATCCTGCAGTCTTACATACACCCAGTAAAGACTCAAAGTCTAGCGTGGTTGTTCTTACTGATCCCAAAAATCAAAAAATAGAACACCAAGTAATAAGATGGGAAGATCTAAGTTTGTTGTAAATATTCCCAAACCTCTCGACATACAAAGTATTACTTCTACAAGTATCTAAGAAAATCAGTCATCTGCAGTCTTATCTTTCCTTAGAAGATCTACCATTGACCGCAGAAGAATAGAACAAGCCTGTAGAAGTTCTCCTTTGTACAAAAATCTAGATGAAGTTGATTCAGCCTATTCTTCACATTCTTTTTGTAAGCACATTGATTTGTTTGAGTTTTCTCAAATAGTAAATTTTTCCTCCTTGGAATTAATCTGTCCCAATTGTAAAGCCAAGGTGAACTTGAGTAGTCTTGCTGAACTTGTCATCCATGAAAATCATCATCACAGGGCTGGAGAAGCCCCTCCTTCTACTTCTGTGAGTCCATGTCCAAACCCAAAATGCTCAGACATTCCTTTTCCTCATGATTCTGATCATGTGTTGATAATGAATGAACTACCTTCATTAGAAAATGAAGATCCAAGATTGACAGAAATGTTTAGCAGAATGAGGCCACCTAACATGCCCAAATATGGCCTAGGCTACCTTCAAAAAATGGATAGCGTAATTCCAAGTTCAAGATTTATTTCTCTTCCTGATGATTGCAAGAAGCCATCAGTTCCAAAAATGCATAAATTATTCTCCCTAATGAATGGTTGTGAAAAACACAAGATAAATACCCAATGGATGAAAGCCATGTTAAATTGGGACTTAATCACACATCCTAAGGCAGAAACATTTGACCTTAGTACCCCCAGAGAAGAAAACGTTAGACTAGAAAATGAGTGGAAGTCATACATGGATAGAACATACCTTTGGATGTCCTTCTATGTATGGAATAAGTTAAATGATTCAGAAAGTGTCATGATGACAAATATTGCATCCTCATCCACCACACAACACTCCTGGACTGCATTGAATGGCAGCAAAGTTGAGACAGCTACCACATTACCACCTTATAAAGGTATCATCTTAGGAGAAGCCCAGAACACTGCTAAAGCTATACCACTTGTTTTGAAAGATGATAATGCCTTAGGAATTGATGGTAGAATCCAGAAGGCTAGTGAACAAATAAACTGGACCAATACAACAATAAAAGGTCTTGAGATGAATACTGCAAAATCTGTTGTGGTAAAAGAACAAATATATGGTCTTCAAGTCTCAATTAGTGATGTAAATAGTTCTTTGAATAATATTCAATTTTCTATTTCTTTTCTTAAAAGTTATGTCAGTGAATCCTTGTCAAAAATGGAATCTGTAGAAAGCAAAGTTGATAAGGAAATGGATTCTACACAAGAATTGATATATGAGCTAACTGGAAAGTTTGAAAGGCTCTAGATTAAAAGCACTGACAAACCCATTCCAACATCCTTCCTGCACAAAAGAAGTGTGCAGATCCAGCATCCTGTCAAGCCAGTTGACAGATTTCCCTAGTTATTTCCAAAGGAAGTATCTCAGTCCAAATCAGAAGAAAAAACCTCAGAGGAGGAAACATCTGAACACATCACAATAGCCTCTTTATTTAAAGAGACTGAACATGAAGCTTCAAAAGGTTCTGATTCCCAGTTATTCCCCATCTATGAGCCACTAGAAAGTCAGTGTACAAGACATCCTACTCCTGATCTAAGTGGTTAAGGTAAAATCCCAGAAACCCATACTTTCCATACTGATGCACACAGATAATGGAATATAGGTAATCTAAGTGTGGGAAAAATCAAGTAAATGATAGATATGATATTCACAGAATATAAGTTAATGTGCCTGAGATGGAAAAATGAAGTAGAGGCTTGCAAAACTATTATACAATGTTTCACTGGTACTCTGCTCAGATGGTGGGAGACTGAAACATATCCAGATCTCATTTCTAAAATGGAAAATGAGCTATTAAAAGATGAGGCTGCTGATATTATTCACAACTCTGATGGAACACCCCAAAATAATATGATAGGAGCCCTGACTTCTATGATCTTAGAACATTGGTGTGATTCTGAGACAGAATTGGCAAATAAGCATGAGATGATTCTCATGAATTTGAAATGTAATAAAATGTATCGGTATGAATATTTTCACAGGGACTCGGTACAAAGAATATATGAAGTAAAAGATTCTAAAAATTTGTTATGGAAACAAATTTATCTTGCTGCTCTGCCTTCCAAATTTGTTGATTATCTTAGACAACATGATGCATTTCAGTTGCCATTTGAATATTTTACTTGGGGAGAGATATATAGTATCATTACTAAGACTTTGGTTGGTCTGTGTACAAGAAAAAAAGTAAATAAGTCTTTACAGAAGCTTTCCAGATTGCCTGACAGTAAGTCAATCTGCAGTAAGTATGGCTTATCCATAGATGATCCAATTTTAAAAAGGAGAAAGGCCAAGAAATAGGCTAAGAAAGCAAAGAAAAGCCATAGAGATTATCCAACCAAGAAGAATAAAAGGATCCAACACAGATCCAAGAAGGGATACTATAAATATATCCCTAAGACCCATTATTATCAACCTTCTGATATCCACTTAAATTCTTCAAAGCAAGAAAAGTGGAATAGGTTGACATGTTGGTTGTGTGCCGAACTTGGCCATACCTCAAATAAATGCCGTGTTGGAGAAGAATCTAGAAAAAATAGAGGCAAGAAATCCCAAGCTCTTGTAAAAGGGAAGAAAGCTGTTGAAATAGAAACTCCTACTCTGTGTTATAAATGTGGGTCAAGGAGTCACAGATCTGAAAACTGCCCAAATATTATTCTCCGGGAACAATTACAACAACAACAACTAGAAAGTCCATCTTCAGATTATTCCAGGTCTTATTCCTCAGACTCATCTGCTGAAGAAATTAATGCTCATATGGAAAACTCTTTTTTTTTTCAGATTCAGAAAATTGTAATTGTGAATATTCTTCTAATTCTGAATATTCTGACGATAGTTCTTCAGATTTTCAAGATTTCATCACTAAACAATAGCCGAAAGAAAAGGTGTTAATGGCTCAGACTGCTGATGATGTTGAATTGAAAATTATATCACAAATCCGTGCACTTGAAGAAGGAGACATGAAAGAAAAAATCCTCGAAGATTTTCTCAGTCAAGTACATTCTACAAAGAAATCTTCTTCCAGCAGCAAACCTTTGTTCGTTGATGCATCATATGAGAGAAATACTAAAGCCTTCCAATGTGATCAACTGCAAGGGAAAGTTCGTTCACTCACTTTGGGGGAGGTAAGTAGAGAAATCCATTTTCTCAAATCTGAAATCTCTACTCTAAAATATAAGGTTGCTTAGTTAGAAAAAGGAAAGTTGCCAATGAATGAAAAAGAAGATGAAGAATCATACACTGCACCCACCAGAAACACAAATGTAGATATATTTGAGGGTAGAAGAGATCATGCTACTGGATTTAGAGACATGAGAATCCTTACAATCCAATACCAGCAACATCATGTTATGTTAGACATATGTATTAAAGGACAAATGTTTACCCTCAAGACATTAATAGATTCAGGTGCAGATGTAAATGTCTTGAATTCAAAGGTCATAGCAGCCAAATTTTGGGTAAAAGCTTTTATACAAGTAGTTGGGTTGGGAAACAAAGACCTACATTATGAAGTTCCACAAGCTTCAATTTGTTTTGATGAGAATTGCATAAAATTGAAGTTTTCAGTAGCCGACATCCCCATAGATTGCATTCTTGGAAATGTATTCCTGGCTGCAGTGGAACCACATGGTTCAACTAGACTGAAGAAAAATAAAGCTGGTTATTTTATTACTGTGCCCAAATCTGACGGGAGTTTGAAAACAATCAAGTTTCCCTACATATCTACTCCCGGTGTCTCAACCATGGTCCAAGCCATGGAAAAACTTGAAAAGGCCAGTAATAAACTAGTTGAACTTAAAGATCTTAAGGCAACCATGAAAATAGGAGAACAGCTCTTGACTCCTATTGTGAAACAAAAGATCTCTAAACTCAGAGAAAAATTGAAAAGGAACGTTGTGAAGAAGAGCCAAATGCTTTCTGGCATAGAAAAAAACATTATATTGAGCTTCATTACAAATCAGAATATGAAGGAAGACCATGCAAAAGTAAAGCCATTCCTATGAACAAAGATTATAGAGAATTATGTGAAAAGGAGATTAAAAACCTACTGGATAGGAAATTGATTAGGGAATTTAACAGTCCTTGGAACTATTATGGTTTCTATGTGAATAAAATATCAGAACAGATTAGAGGTATTCCCATATTGGTCATAAACTATAAGCCTCTAAACGATGTGCTTGCAGACAATACCTATCCAATCCCTCATAAGGGAGATCTGTTGGCTAGAATTGCAGGAGCCAAAATCTTCTCTAAATTTGATATGAAATCTAGATTTTGGCAAGTGGCTATAAGAGAAGAGGATAAATTCAAAACTGCATTCAGTGTGCCAGCAGGACATTATGAATGGAATGTCATGCCATTTGGACTGAAACATGCACCATCAAAATTTCAGAAGGTCATGGATTCCATTTTTAAGCCTTTCTTTGATTGGCTGATTGTATATATTGATGATATTTTAGTCTTTTCAAAAAATGTGCAGGACCACTTTAAGCATGTAAATATTTTCTTCCAAGTGGTAAAAAATAATGGTTTAGTTCTCAGTAAGAAAAAGATAGATCTTTTTCATACTTCTATCAAATTCCTTGGTCACACTATTAAAGATGGCCAAATATCCTTGCAAAAGCATGCTCTGGAATTTGTAGATAAATTTCCAGATATAATCATGGACAAAACCCAGTTGCAAAGATTTTTAGGTTGTCTAAACTATGTGAGCAATTTCTATCAGGATTGTACAAAATATAGGAGTTTACTAAACCAGAGATTGAAGAAAAATCCACTTCCTTGGTCAGATGCTCATAACAGGGCAGTTAGAAAAATAAAAAGTAAAGTCAGATCACTTCCCATTTTATATGTTGTTGATGATGACTTTTTTAAAATTGTTGAATCAGATGCTAGTGACCTAGGGTGGGGAGGAGTTCTGGAGCAGAAGAAGGATGGTGAAGAGCAAGTTGTCCAGTTTGCCTCTGGTACATAGAATCTTGCAGAAAGAAATTATTCTACTATTGAAAATGAGATAAAAGAAGCATGGAATTTTGTAGATAAATTTGAAATTCATCTTGAAAATAAGAAATTTTTATTGAGAACTGATGCCTCTACTTTAAAGAAGGTTTTAAAGAAAGATATCAAAAATCCTAGTGAAGCCAAATTTGCTTGTTGGCAAGCTTTATTTGCAAACTTTGAATTTGAGGTAGAACACATTAAAGGAGAAAATAACTGTTTGCCAGATTTCTTAAGCAGAGAATATCTTCAGTCAAATTTCAGTGTGACTAGAGATCATATTATGGTGATAGTCACTGAGTGGGATAACACTCAGCAAACTGAAGTCCTTAGATCCATTGCAGATACCAAAGAATGGCAAAAATACTGCTCAGATTGTCAGCCAACCTGGCAATTGCGTAACACGAAAGTGTTAGATGCAAATCTTCAGTCACATTTAGACATACAACACTATGTTCAAGAAAGAAAAGTGTATCCTAAAGGAAATAGGTGGATACATGACATGATTTACTCCAAAAGCATGAGTGCATCACATAATGCTGAAGAGGCATTGGGAGGTATTTTCCATGATATTTCTATGATATGCAATGAAGGAAGCCGAGAAGAAATGTTTATCACAGATATTTTTGTATAAATAGGACAAGAGATGTAGGCTAGATGGATATGCCTATGTGGCCCAGAAGTGATCCTTCCATCATATTTCCAGACACAGTCTATAATTTTTCAGACTATAAAAAGCTATGGTGGGATATCATGAATGTTGATGGAAAATATGAGACACACTATACAAAAGTAAAATTTGGGCCTACATGGATCATGCAAAGGAATCGACAATGTGAATGGCTACAGAGATGGTGGGATGACTATGGAATCAAAAAAACTACCATGGACCCATCATATTTTGAATCCACTCTCCAGTCTGAATGTGATAAATGTTTTAATATTGAATGTTTTCATTCTCCATGTAGAACCGTCATAGATTTAAATCATTATTTATAATATGACATACTGGAGAAATACATGAAGCAACATCGTGAATGGCTTGTCATGACAAATATCAAACACCAAATTGTATTGCGAAAACCAATGATAGTCAGGAGAATATATACTAAATCATGGGATGAGGATTTGTACAAAAGATTTAGATTTCCCGAAATCACCCCATTGTAATAAAAGTTTTAGTGGACTCCTTTCAAAAGTCTCCATCGTCCTCTATGATGTCTAATGTTTACTTATAGTGATTGGTTTTCTCATGATTTCAGAAAACATACTCTATGTAATAAAGATGATATGCAGTTTTCTCGTGGGCTTTCTATAGAAAAAAACATCCACTATGTTTTGTCGTGTTTGGTCCCTCTTGTACAAATATTCAATTTCACGAGAGACTCGGTGCACTTCTCCGACATCTGGTAGGGTTTGACCCCACATCTCTCTGAAAAATTGATTTGTACAATGATTTATTTCGGTAAAATAAGGCCAGCTATTAGATGCTTGTCCCCTCTCCATTCCTATATAAGGAGAGTAAGGCTCATTTATTCTGGGGGGTTGTTAGGTTGTGAGATAGCGAGTCTTAGAGTTTTGGTTTTTTTTAGTCTGAGATTGATCTCTATTCTTCCTGCTCTGCATCTACGGACGAAAGTCTAAACTGCTTGCATCACAAAGAAGTTATCAGTTTTTGTCTATCTTAGTAAATCCAAGAAGCCTGCGTATCAGTGTGTGAGCACTGGTAAGAACCTAAAGTGGTCAGATTTTTTAGGTCTATACATATGTGTGTTGTGTTATAGTTCGGAGACTGAGTCTGTGATTTGGCCAGGAAGCCTTCAGTAAGCTTTCTTATCTATTAAGAAGCTAAGTCTGATAAATGCCAACATAGTCGATCTCAGTAAATAATAGATGAGATTGTAATATGTATTTGTAATTCATCTTGAAAGATCAATAAAGGAAGAGTGTTATTTTTGTTCCGCATTTTGAGTACTTAAACTCTGAGAATTTTTAAAAATTCCATTGAGGTAGTATCTGTGGCCATTATTTTGCACTTGATATTTGCCAGAGGTTCTCCAAAGGGTTGAAGGGACGTCAGTCTGTTAAAGGCAGGGAAGTCGCGAAGAAGGATGCCAAAGCATGAAAAACCTGAGTAGGTTCGTGTATGGGTTTGTGTAAAGGAGAATAGTGTGTTAGACAGAGAAGAGACTCAGCAAGGCCAAAAAGCTGTGTTGTTTTTGCAAGCTTCAGTTGAAGCCAGGTGAAGCCAAATTTGCTCGTTGGCAGGCTTTATTTGCAAACTTTGAATTTGAGGTAGAACACATTAAAGGAGAAAATAACAATTTGCCAGATTTCTTAAGCAGATAACATATTTAGTCAAATTTAAGTGTGAATAGAGATCATATTATGGTGATAGTCACTGAGTGGGATAACACTCATCAAACTGAAGTCCTTAGATCCATTGCAGATACCAAATAATGGAAAAAATACTGCTTAGATTGGCATCCAACCTGGCAATTGCATAACACGAAAGTGTTAGATGCAAATCTTCAGCCACATTCAGACATACAGCACTATGTTCCAGAAAGAAAAGTGTATCTTAAAGGAAGTAGGTGGATACATGACATGATTTAATCCAAAAGCATGAGTGCATCACATAATGATGAAGAGGCATTGGGAAGTATTTTCCGTCATATTTCTATGATCTGGACTGAAGGAAGCAGCAGAAGAAATGTTTATCACGGATATTTTTGTATAAACAGAACAAGAGATGTAGGCTGGATGGATATTCCTATGTGGCCCAGAAGTGATCCTTCCATCATATTTCCAGACACAGTCTATAATTTTTCAGACTATAAAAAGCTATGGTGGAATATCATGAATGTTGATGGAAAAGATGAGACACACTATACCAAAGTAAAATTTGGGCCTACATGGATCATTCAAAGGAATCAACAAAACTGCCATGGACCCATTATATTTTGAATCCACTTTCCAGTCTGAATGTGATAAATGTTTTCATTCGCCATGCAGAACCGTCATAGATTTGAATCATTATTCAAAATATGACATACTGGAGCAATACATGAAGCAACATCGTGAATGGCTTGTCATGACAAAGATCAAACACCAAATTGTATTGTGAAAACCAAAGATAGTCAGGAGAATATATATTAAAGCATGGGATGAGGCTTTGTACAAAGATTTAGATTTCCTGAAATCACCCCATTGTAATAAAAGTTTTAGTGGACTCCTTTCAAAAGTCTCCACTGTGTATGATGATGTCTAGTCACGGACTTACAGTGACTGGTTTTCTCGAGGGCTTTCCGGTAAAAAAACATCCTCTATGTAATAAAGATGATATGCAGTTTTCTCGTGGGGTTTTTGTAGCAAAAAACATCCATTATGTTTTGTCGTGTTTGGTCCCTCTTGTACAAATATTCGATTTCACAAGAGACTCGGTGCACTTCTCCAACATCTAGTGGGGTTTAACCCCACATCTCTCTGAAAAATTGATTTGTACAAAGATTGTTTTCGGTAAAATAAGGCCAGTTGTTAGATGCTTGTCCCCTCTCCATTCCTATATAAGGAGAGTAAGGCTCATTAATTCAAAGGGGGTTGTTAGGTTGTGAGATAAAGAGTCTTAGAGTTTTAGTTTTTTTTAGTCCGAGATTGATCTCTATTCTTCCTGCTCTACATTTGCAGATGAAAGTCTGAACTACTTGCATCACAAAGAAGTTATCAGTTTCTGTCTGTCTTAGTAAATCCGAGAAGCCTGCGTATCAGTGTGCGAGCACTGTTAAGAACCTAAAGTGGCCGGATTTTTTAGTTCTATACATATGTGTGTTGTGTTATAGTTCGGAGACTGAGTCTATGATTTGGCCAGGAAGCCTTTAGTAAGATTTCTTATCTATTAAGAAGCTAAGTCTAATAAATGCCAACAAAGTCAATCTCAATAAAGAACAAATGAGATTGTAATATATATTTGTAATTCATCTTGAAATATCAATAAAGGAAGAGTGTTATTTTTGTTCCGCATTTTGAGTACTTAAACTCTGAGCATTTTTAAAAAAAAATTTGAGGTAGTATCTGTGGCCATTATTTTGCACTTGAGATTCGCCAGAGGTTCACCAAAGGGTTGAAGGGGCGCCAATCCATTAAATGCAGGGAATCCGCGAAGAAGGACGCCAGAGCGTGAAAAACCTGAGTAGGTTCGTGTATGGGTTTGTGTAAAGGCGAATAGTGTGTTAGAAAAAGAAGAGACTCAGCAAGGCCAAGTAGTTGTGTTGTTGTTGCAAGCTTCAGTTGAATCCCCTGCGTAAAATTGGTATTAGAGCCAGAAAGTGGGTGTTGCATTGATTATGCGACCTCAGGAGACAAAAGGTAAATTACTAGAAATAGCAAATTTTTTTTTCTAATGGATCATGAATTTTTGGAATGGGTTGCTCCAATGGCAAAAAATTATTAATGGATGTGGGTGTTTGGATTGGTAAGAGTCACTCCAATGGGCAACATGATTTAAAAAAAAATATTAATAAAAAATAGATTTATATATATAATATTTTAATAAAAAATAAATTTATATATATAATATTTTAATATGTAATTTTTTTTTTTTAAATTTTAAATTTAATTTATATATATATTTTTTATTAAGATGGTATAAAAACAAAAATATTTAACTTGTAATTTGAGTAGTTGTGTTGTAGGGATATCTAAGTCATCAAAATCACTATAGGATCACACCTTACCCTTAGGATGGCTGGATTTTTTCCCACTAAAAGGTGACCTTTACACCAAGAGAACACCCTGTCACACTTTGTTGTACACCTAGAGGGCTATCTTATATTCAGATTTATTAAGCTTTGTGAGGAATCAAATTTCTCTTGCAAAACCTTTTTTTAAAGTTTTGCATTCAAAAACAAGTTTGTATTTGAGAGATTTGAATTTTTCTTATATGTAGATTCAGAATTGTGAGCAATCAAATTTATGTAGGTGCAAAACTTTCCTTCAAACTTGCACTTAAAAAGAAGTTTTCATTTTAAGAGATTTTGTTTTGAGGGACACTTGGTAAAGCCAAAGTTATGATGGATCTATACTCATTCTAATAATATTATTTATATTTTACATAAATTTCACATCTCTACATAGGAAGCTTCTTATTCCTATTTTTATTTTTATTTTTATTAAACATTGATGATGCATATATACATGCACATAGTCTTTATCCTTGACATATTTTATTATTTTTTAAATTTAATTTTTTAATGTGATATGTATAGCAATTATTATTATTGTATATAATTTAGAAAACAAGTTTATTATAAGTATTAAATTTGTATATATTTATTAATTAAATTTAAATATGAATTTCTGAAATATAATTATTACTAATATAAATCATTATTTTAATTTATATGGTAAATCAGATCTTAATTTATAAGTACTATTTATATTTTTTTATATATTTCACATCTCTATATATAGAAATATTTGTATTTCTAATTGTATGTTTATTAATTAAATTTTTTAAGGTTTTATATGTTTATTAGTTATATGTTCTAAAATATAATTAAAAACTATTCCACCGAGGATTAAAAAAAAATCTACAAGGTCTATTGCACATTGCTTAGCCCATAACCTTTCGTTAAGTTCCTCTCTTCACCAAACATGAATCGGAATTTTGAAGGGCCCTCGTCTCTCCCCTCCCCCCCAACATATAGACATTCAACACCCTTATTGTTGGAGGGCCACATTTCCAAAAGGCCAAATCCTCCAAATTTGTGAAGAAGATCGGCGACATTCTAAAGGTGGAAATTCACACTTCTCAATCTAGATCAATGGCCCTAAATCTTGGAGATCGAGAGCTTATTAGTAATTTTATGGGATTATGGCCCTCTTTGAGATCCCTACGAGCATGGATCGATAAAAATTGGATACCCAAGGTTAAAAATAAGGTTTCAACGTCATTTGCGGATGAGGGTTTTACACATTTCTGTTCGAAGACTAAGCATATTGGGATCTCATCTTCAGGAATGGCACCTACTTCATGGGGGGCCAAGGGTTATATCTGGACCACTGGAGTCTAGATTTTAATCATGAATGTGATGTTTCAAAAGCAATCCCGGTATGGGTCAAGCTTCCCTTCTTCCCGCTACATTGTTGGAATGCGGAAAATTTCAAGAGTATAGGAAATTCCCTTGGCAAATACATCGACCGAGTTGAGTCACCAGAAGGATTACAATCCTGCACCAGGATCTGTGTGGAGGTGGACCTAGAAGAGGGTTTATCAGTAATAATAAGTCTAAACCTAGACAATTGGTCTCACATACAGAAAGTTGATTATGATCAAATTCCATTTAAATGTAAGTTTTCCATGAATATGGCCATTTCACATGAAATTGCAGGAAGAAGGCAGAAGAGTAGCTAAAACATCCTAATGATGGAGAATAGTGGCAACAACAACAAAAGGAGAAGAGGCCTCATGAGGGAGAACAACCCATCTCCTCCTCAAGTAACTGCAGGGAAGAAATGGAAAGGGCCCATGTCTAAAAAAAACCAAGGGTCAACGCCTAGAGAGGGAACCTCTGCTAGTAATAGCAATACATCCCTAAATCCAAAAAATAGTTTCAATATCTTGAATTAGATGTCAAAACAAGGGGAAATTACAACTACTACAACAATAATCAAGAAGACATCAAGCCCCAGTAAGCCCTATTCTCTTGTAGCACCATAAGGGATGCCTCCCCTAGAGGAAGCCCATATGGGGACTTAAGGGAAGGATATATATTAATAAGAAGAAGAATTAAACTCCCCTAGGGCCCTCAAAGCTGAGGGAAGAGGGTTACTAGTGAGCTTTGTAGATTAAAAATTGGAACTGAATGGGAAAATGGAAATAGATTGTTCGCAAAGAAAATAAGGGAGGAAGACAAATAAACAATAGTTAGGGGAATGAGAGTCCCTCCAAAAGTTGTCAAAATTATGGATGAACTCTGAGCTTAGAGTGATTGGATCGCACAAGGCTTCTAGGGAGCTCTGTTTGATTTGGTCTACCTTTGTTTTCAACTCCATTGACTCACATTCAATGCCTCATTGGTTGGTGGTTCACTTGCTTTATCTCCCATCAAAAAAGGTGTGTAATGTTGTTAATGTATATGCACCTTTTCAATATACAAAAAATATCAATTGTTGGGAATATCTCCTAAACTATAGAGACTCTCCTTCGAGTTAATATTGTATTATGGCAAGGGATTTTAATAAAACCCTCCATCCTTGGGAAAAAAAGTAGGCTCCCCAACTCAAGATAAGTTTCAACAAATTTTAGAGGATCTGATTACTTCACTAGATATAATAGATATCAGGGTGACTACTAACAAATTTACATGGAATAATCACAAATTTGGTATGGGACATATTGCAGCGCACCTAAATATATTTTTAGTTCCTTGTTCCTTTTTATCTCAAGACTTTTAGGTCTCCTTTGAAATTATTCCATGGGAGAGTTCAGATCATCATCGAATTTCTCTTGAAGTATCACAAACAACAAACTATGGGCCAATTCCCTTTCACTTCTCTCCTCTTTGGATATAAAGGGAAGACTTCTCAAATTTGGTAAAGGAAGCATGGAGCAGGTGGGAAATTGATACTCCAATTACCATATGGGAAAAAAAATATGAAGTCAACCATTAAGTAGTGGATGAATACAAATAGTGAAGACCTTAACCAAAATAAACATGCGTAAATTAAATATGGAAGAAGCATAAATGAAAATAGAGCAAGGAGCCATCATAAAGGTGCTTTTGTAATATGTCAACTCCCTTTTTATTTTTCTAGTCGAAAAGAAAAGTAGACCCAATATTCAGAGTAATTTTATGGCCAAGAGTGGAGATATAAGAGTAACAATTACTTTGGAGTGCACTAGTTGTACCCAAGATAGTGTTTATAAAAGATTCTTGAGGATTTCTAGATATACGACTTGGAAAAATCGTCGCAATACACCTATTCGATTGGAATCAAATAAATTTTGTCTTATCCAATCTTTATATGTTATTTCCAACTGCTTCATACGCGTTACCCATATTTACCTACCCATTTATACTTGTTCAGGTACCACCCCTACCACCTTTGAACTTAGAGGAACATATGGTCAAGACGTTAAGCAACAGTACGTCCAAACGTTGTTGTGCGAACACAAATACTGATTGGCAGTGTGCTAGCAGACGATGTATATATAAATAGGAGATGCATTGCCATGCACAATCAGGATATTGGAGTTGGACTTGCCAATCAATTAATAAACCTTCGAACACGAGATCCCCTTCCAATTCAAGTCTTTGGCTTGATCTCGTAAATTCCCAGTCGAGTCTTTCACTTGATCTCATAAACGAGCATTCATTCTATCCATCTATTAGTAAATGGTATTCTAATTAGGTGGATGAAATGAATCTTAAGGGGCATGTGCCTAGAATCACGTTATTATGTTAGGGGTTCTCTGTTTCAAGATTGTGTAAAATTGAAGCCACTCTCAAGCATAATTTCCCATGTTTCAAGTTTGTGTAAAAATGAAACCATTCTCGTCCTATTCTTCTGATTACCATGTTTATCAACTTGATTATGCCAAATGAGCTTTGGTTTCTCATTCCATCGTCGCTATTCGTTTGGCCGATCATATGCTTTCACTTGGTTTTTTTACCCTTTCCCGAGGAACCACTGTGATGAGTGGTCTTATTATCCAAACTCTTAACATGTATGTGCTTTTATTAGTTCCATCGTGAACGGAACCAGTTGCTACCCTTTATAACACTCGTTCCTCTAGGAGGAGTTCTCTTTCAACTCTTTTCAGACTCCCTAAACATGAAAAGATTGTTGAGCACTTGTCTTTTCGAACTCTTTAAAGTAAATGAAAAGATGTCTTCTCAGTATAAGTTTAACCCTTTTCTGGACTAACATAGGCTATTACGAAAAATAAATTCCTTAGTCAAACAAGGCTAAGAGGTTCTTGTGAGTTTTTTTTTCTACCATTTCAGACTCGAAAGACTATTTACACATATGAGCCTTTGGATTTTTTTTTTTCAAACTCTCCAAACATGAAAAAGGATTCGAGTTAGACCTTGGTTGGACTTGTAAAAACATCAAACAATGATGGGATCGTCGAACATGATGGGACCGAAGCACTCCTTCTCAGAGTTCGTTAAAAATACTCAGAGGGATTCATTTGAAGGATGAACTTACAAATAAAACATATTTTATCATCCCCAAGTTTGTTAAAAAATAAAGAGGTCCTGACCAAAAATGGTTGGGGAAATTGGGAAAATGTGATACTCCACCTATTAATGGCACTGAGTCGCTCTTGAACATAACACTCTTTCATTTCATCTCCATGGTTGTTGGGTTGGGGAATCTGCTTGTTTTTTGGTTCATCACACCATATCAAAGCCTCCACTTTTTGTTTTGGGTCAATGTTTCCAACTCCATTTAGTGTCATCGATATGTTCAATAGAAGTCATTTAGTTGATATATGTTACGATACTCTTAAGCCTTTGTTCCATGTTTGTCATTCATGAACCAGTTCCATAATAGCAACATTATTTCTAAAGTCATGATACTCGTTTTGTCTCATTGACGGGGGATACATCAAGGTCGTCTTGCAACATCTTACCTATTGTTGAAACCCACTCATTATCCAGGAAATTGACTTAGAAACTCTTCTGTTAGTACCTTGGGACTTTTATACATCAATGGGAAGTTTCCTCTCCCTCGCTAACAGGTTTTCAACATTGGGCTTTGACTGAAATATTATGTGTGTTTTTCGACTTCAACTTATTCATTCACACCATACATATTATACTATTTTATCTTGAGATCCATTGACATCATCAGTGGCTTCTCTCGCTTCTATTAATGACTTAAATCATTGGTCGGTAATCAGATTGATCGGTAATATGATAATGATAGTGCCCCACAAGATATCATATGTATCATAATGAAAATAGGGCCCTACCTTTAGAAAGTCACTTGTAGTTTCTAGAAATAATATAGACAAGGATAAAATTATGAAGCCTCCTACATCAAAAGCTTCACCCATCTTGAGCTATTCACTTTCGTGGAGGACCTTAAAATAACTAGAATTTTCTTGATGGACTATGCTCAATTTTTAGCTCCAATTAATGAATTTTTTGTGTCCACAATAACCCCCTTATGTTTTGAGAAAAAATGGACTCCTCTCTTGATTTTTCACTAGTCTGGATATGTTTTTCTTATATGAATTGACTAAATGATTCCTCGTTACTAAATCCTTGACAATAACAAAACACCATGGAGAAAATTCATGTGGATCACAGAACGTCTGGAAGCAAGGGAGAAAAAACTAGAAGCCAAGGCAGTGTCACCCATCCTTCGCCAAAAATACACCAACCACCAAATAGGCACCCTCTACTAGAAATGTACCATATTCCATCTAGGCAACCTTCGCCAACTTAGTACCCTTTTCACGATGATGATGACTACTATAGACAAACACCAGTGGAATGGGAATATCCTCCTGAGTTCAATCATGGGAAGGAGAACCCAAAAAAGCAGATCTTCAATTGCTTGAGCTACAAATGTGACTCAAGGAATTTTGAGGCTTATCTGGACATTTAATCAAGGAAAATCGTAGTGGAGGGTTATCCGGACATTTTGTGACTGAAAATACCTTATCTCTGTTAAATTATTTTTATTATTTGGTTGGTATGGATGAATTCATGGAAAATTGTAGGGTGTGCCTATACACCAAATGAAGAATGCAAAACAGAGGGTTATAACAGCCATTTCCTATTCTGAGTTGGCCTTGGGATTCTATCAGTATGTATTTTTTCCTCAGATTGCCTTTCGTATATGTTCATATAAGGAAGTTGTGCATATATACAAGATATGCACATATACAAATGTTGCATATATACGAAATATATGCACATACGAAAGTTGTGCATATATAATGGATTGAATTTAACATATATTATGTATATGTGTATCTTCCATATATGCGTAATTTTTTTATATGTGCATCTACTATATATGCACAACTTCTATTTATGTGCATATACAGAAGCTATGTATATACATAACTGGTGCACAACTTCAACCTCTGTCTATATGTAGTCTCTATATATGCACAACTTCTATATATGCACGACTTTCGTATATTCACATACACAAAAGTTGTGCATATACGAAATATATGCGCATATATAAAAGTTGCACATATACAAATGATATACGATACAAAATATGTGCATATATAGAAGTTGTGTGACTTCTGGATATGCACATCTATCGTATATGCACATGTCTTCTGTATATGCACAATTTCTGTATATACACATATATTTTGTATATGCACTTATTCCGTATATGTTCATATACTCCATATATGCATATGTCTAGAAGTTACACATATATGGTATATGCGCATATACAAAGGATATGTTCATATACATAAGATATGCACATATGAAAAATATATACGCATATACATAACTTGTGTATATATGGAGACTGGTGTATATGCATATTATGGAAGTTGTGCAAAGCATCTGTATATGTGCCTATAAAGAAGTTTCACATATCGTTTTTGCACATATACGAAAGGTATGTGCATATACAGAAGATATTCACATATGCAGAAGATATGCACATATACAGAAAATATGATCATATATGGAAGTTGCACATATACGGAATATATGCACATATACGGAAGTTGTGCATTTATGGAAGATATGCGCAACTTATGTATATGTGTAGGTTCTTTATATGTGCATCTACTGTGTATGCACAACTTCCATATATGCTCATATACAGAAGTTGTGCACAACTTCAACCTTTGATATACGCACCCTTCGTATATGCACAACTTACATCATATTGGTTGACATCATCATCTTGAATTCTATTGGTTCTTATCAAGTTTATTTTGGTTGTACATGTTTGTTTTTAGGTCCATTTTAGACCTCAAAGTTTCTCTAATGATGTTAGCATTTTGGTGGCCAATTATATTCACTTACAGGATGATGGGTTAGATTTCCTTTATTGGTAAAATAATATTCAAACCATGGAATTTACAACCAAATCATAAGGGGGTTGTTGTGGGCATAAAAAAATCACAAGGGGGTTGTTTTGGACACAAAAATAAAATTCATTAGAGCTAAAACTTGAGAATTTTCCATCAAGAACATTCTAGTTATTTTACAGTCCTCCATGAAAGTAACTAGCTCAAGTTGGGTGAAGATTTTGATCTAGGAGGCTTCTTAATTTTATCTCTGTTTATATTAATTTTAGCAACGACATGTGGGTGAAATATTGGAGATGGGCTAGACCTTTTGGAAAGAGATGGTGTATTCAAGTGGAAAAGATATGGCTCGATTGATCCATTTAAGAGATCAATCGAGCCTTTTTTAAGTGCTTCATTCAAGCTCCTTGGGGACTAAAAAATTAGCTCGATCGGGGGTTAAAAACAAACCCTCGATCAAAATTTATGGCTCGATCGAGCCATTATTTTTTATTAAATACCTCGGCCTCAGTCTACGGACATCATTTTCACGGACCACGAGACATTAGAGAGCTCGACTGAGAGTGTTTAGGTAGATAATCGAGAGTATTGGAGCTCGATCAAGAAATTGAAGCATGGAGCATTCAAAGAAATCTTACCAATGACCCCGCCAACATCCAAGAGGCTCAAACGAAAGTATGCGTTTTATTTTATTTTTTGAAAAATTAAACAAATTAATTAAGAAAAAACTATACAAAAACCATGAAAACCCCAAAAAAAAACCCTTTAAAAGAACTTAGAAAACTACAAAAAAACTATAAAAAAAAACCTTCAAAAGAACATATAAAACCACATAACCAACCTAGAAAAACACAAAAGGTCATAAAAAAAACTCCAAAACAACCTAGAAAACACTTTGAAAACACCAACAAATTATAATTTAGGTTTTAAAATTTTTACTTACTTCAATGTTTTGTTTATTAAATGCATATTTGTTTTTTCAATGGTAACAATATTTTTTTCTAATTATATATGTTTTAAAGTTTTTCGTGAAATTATTTTTAAATTTTTTTAAATTTTTTGTTATTTAAAATGCATTTTAAATTTCTAACAAATTTGAGAAAAAATATACCTGAAAAAAATCTAAAATAGAAAACAACGAAACTATAACCAATAAATAAGTAAATTAAGAGCTTGATCTTGACATGATAAATATGGTTTCTTAGGGTGAAGCTCTATTTATAAAAAAAAAAAAAAATTATTTTAATTTATTATTTTAAATTTAAATTAATTTATATTTTTAATAATAAATATAGTATGATTCTAGTTTTAAGAAGAAAATATTAATATTTAAAGTTAAAAATCTAGAAAAATAAAATTTTATTTAGAAAATATGTGGAAAAGCTCGTGGCTCGTTTCCAATGTTTCAGACTTTCCAGGTGAGTATCCTCAGGGAAATTGCAGATCACAATTTGAGATGAACGTATGAATATCATATCATATTAATAGACTTGAGAAATGGTAAAAGAACTTAAGTATGCTTACTGCTTAAGAACTTAAGTATGCATTAATTATTATATAATTTAATCGAAATTTACAAAAATTTACACCAAGATTTGTTAAATTACTTACCATTATATTAATATATTAAAGGTTTTATAATAAATAAATTAAAATAATAATAATAATAATAATAAATAAAATTAATAAAATTAAATAAATAAATAAATAATGGAATATTTACTTTTTCAAAGTCAAACTAGCTGTTATCCTAACGGCTAGTTGAGTCATTTCTACATCTATTTATACTTAATGACTGGATCTGATCTCTCACATAGTCCTGATGATGAACCACACTGGTTGGTTCGAAACGCGTCGACCTCGTTCTTTTGCATGTGATTACTACCGAAAGAATTTCTACAAATTTATATTATGGATCACAGAAGCTTAGATTCCAAAAATATGCTTATAATAGTTAAATTTAATTTTAATTTAATAATTTATAATTTTAATCAATAAAATTTTAATAATCTATAATTTATAATTCTAGGATGTCTGACCCTGATCATTTGAAAAATGAGCTAGACCATCTTCACAAAGTTTTTGAAAATAATGGTTATCACAAGAAAACTATCAACTGAGCCATTCAACAATCCTCAAGAAGAACTCAAAAAAAGAAAACCCTTAGACAATCCTAAAGTTTCCTTTCCCTACATAAAAGGAACGATTGATAAAATTGCTAAAATTATAAACAAGAAAAACATTTATGTGCCTTTCACCCCCCTGAACACTATTAAAAATATGGTTGAATATGTTAAAGACTCAATAGATCCAAGAAAACACAAAGGAGTTTACTCAATTCCTTGTTATTGAGGATATTAATACATAGGTTAAACTAGTAGGTCTATTGGAATAAGACTAAAAGAACACATAACAGATATATCTAGGAATAGGTCGGAAAAATATGTCGTCTATTGGAATAAGACTAAAAGAACACATAACATACATATCTAGGAATAGGTCGGAAAATATGCCCTTGCCAAACTCGCTTTCTCCTACTCTCACTACATTTGTATGGAAAATTCTAAATTATTTCATAAATAAGACCACTATCTAAAAATAAAAATAAAATAATCCATTGAAATAGAAAAAAGACCTAATATGATGGACATGGAGGATTGCCTAAAGATAAGCAACACAACCTATTTTAAACAAAATAAAAAATAATAAACCTTAATTTTTGGAACTATCACCTATCTCTCATTTCACTTGAATTTATTCAATTAAAATTTTCTTTATTTTTTTCAATCACTTCTATTTATTATATATCATTATCAATCCTCTCCATGTCCCTAGAAACCTAAATTATCTAATCCAATTATTAAAATTTTATTAATTAAAACTATACATTATTAAATTAAACTATTATGAGTCAAATTAAGTTCTTTTACCCTTTCTCAAGACTATTAATATGCTCTTATATTCATATGTTCATCTTAACTTGTGGTTTGCAATTTCCTTGAATATGGACTCACCTGGAAAGTCTGAAAAGTTAGATAAAAAAGCAAGCCACATGTTCTTCCACATATTGTTCAAATCAACCAACGTGTATAGATTCACTTTTTCTTAAAAATTTATTATTTATATAACATAACACTACTATTATTTAACTATAACATCAACATATCTATAATATAAAAAAATATATAACATAACATATTTTTATAACTATTTTAACATAACATAAAATTATTTAACACACACATATATAACATGTTAGAACATAACCATAATTATATGGTTGTGTTTGTGCATCATTTTAATACCTAAATTATGTTCATACCACATAAAACTAGTTTATTATATGTAGAGAATAAGAAGTATCAATTTGATGTTATTTTTAAAAAAAAATGTTTTAAAAATTTGATATTGTTGTTGTTTTTTTTTTTTTTAAATTAATAAAATCAGTGAACATCCAAATTAGTATGTTAAGTATTGGTGTATTATTTCAAAGTCCTAACATAACGAATATATATTTCTTTTATTATTTAGAGGTAAGCTTCTAAACATGGGAATTAAAAAGTTATAGGAGAAATATTGACTTTTTTGTTTTTGCACTAATAGGGAGATTAAAAGGAAAAAAATTCTTAAAAAATTATATATTTGTAATCTAATTATTCATCTCTATGTAATTTTTCAATTTCATTAACTATGAGTATCATGTGCACTCATTAAAACAAGATATTATGAAAAGAAAAAACAATTAAAGTTTCTATGAATTATGCATTTTAAACAATACATTTGGTTAGCTTGAATGTATGCATGACATAAACATATAAGATGAGAGATAAGTATAGGCTATATAGTTGTGTTTGTGCATCATTTTAGTACCTAATTGATGTTCATACCACATAAAAACTAGTTAATGTAGTATTAATATATAGAGAAACTTGTTAATATATAAAGAATAAGAAGTATCAACTCAATGCTATTTGTTAAAAAAGTGTTTTAGAATTTCGTTTTTTCTTTTCTTTTTTCGTTTTGTTTTTGGTAAAATAGTCTAATCCATGAACATAGAAATTAGTATGTCAAGTATTGGTGCATTATTTGAAATTCCTAACATAACAAATATAGATTTATTTTATTATTTAGAGGTAAGTTTTTAAACATGGGAATTAAAAAGTTATAGGAGAAACATTAACCATTTCTCCTTTTTTCACCAATAAATTATGTAATAATGTGATTAAAAAGAAAAAAATTCTTAAAAAATTACTTATTTGAAAGCTAATTATAAATTTCTACATAAGTTTGCAATTTCATTAATTATGGATGTTATGTGTAACACATTGCATTCATTCATTAAATAATAGAAAAATCAAACTTAATTTTTAAATATACTTCTCAAATAATGGAAAAAACATAAGTCTTAATCTATAAATAACAAATGTAGATACAAGAGATAAAATTAACACTTTAAACAATACGTGAGACTTAAGCTTATTATTAGTTTGCAAATGGGATACATGGATATGGAAAAGATATAAGGGAGGAACTTGTGTCTTAAAACTTCAAGGAGATTTCTTAAAATCCAACAAAAGCAACACCATATTGACTAGATACACTATGACTATATAAAATATCCTTAATTTGGATATGAGATTTAGTTAAAATATTTTAAAATGAGATTGTATAAATATAGCAAATTAAATTAAATCTAATATTTATTATAATACATTAAATAGTTTTTATTTTAATCGATTATTATTATATTAACTTTATTATTAAACTGAATTAATATATTTATAATAAAATATAAAATTTATATTAATTTTTTAATTACAATGTTTTATTAAATAATTATTGATTAAATTTCTATTAGTTATATTTATTTTTTTAATGAGATTTAAACAGGAAAATAACTATGCTCAAGGGACCTTGTTTCATTTTTTAACGAGATTGACACAAGAAAAACAACAATGCTCTGAGAACCTTGTTTCATTTTTTAACTAGCTTGATACAAGAAAAATAACTTTGCTTTGAGAACCTTGTTTCATTTTTCAACGAGCTTGAAATAAGAAAAGAACTTTGCTCCAACATCTTGTTTCATTTTTTAAGGAGTTTGATACAAGACAAGAAACTATGTTCCACAAACCTTGTTTCATTTTTTAACGAGCTTGACACAAGAAAAATAACTATGCTATGTGACCTGATCATGGCCCCCAAAAGGCCATGGCTTCCAAGAGGTTCTCAACAGATCGAAGAAAAATGCTATGGAAGGTATCAAAGGACATATCAGACTCCAATACCCCGAGTAACTAATGCACTACATCCCCGAATAGATCGTTAATATACGTGGGCATGGAACATGTTGCCACATAATTAATATGTGGCTAGGGAGATATCACTTGCATATATGGACCATTTAGGGAAGTTGGTTGATTTGGAGTCAAATTAGGACCAACAAATCAAATATGGTCAATGGTCACGATTATTCCTTCATGCGGGAAACACATCACACGAAAGAGAGAAGAGACAAGAGCTCCCATGTCATAAACATAGTCACACCCAATGAGTAAATTAAAATCCAAAGGGGCTTGGAATACCATCGTATTAATATAGATAGTCTTTCATCCCAAAGTAATAGGTAACTTAGGAAGTATCCAGGTAATGGTTGACTGGTTCCTTTGTCAAAAGCCAACAGATTTTGGGTAATGGGAATAAGTTGCAGAGATTCACCTAAATCTTGCCAAGTAGTTGAGGACATAATACTAACATATGTGCTTTCATATATGATTGTGGCAGGTACGAGCATATTATAATCCTGTACTATAGAGAGAAACAGAAAAATAATAGAGAGAAAGAGTTAAGTGAGTGGAGGGATCGTATTCCAGATCCTGGCCATACCAAAGGTTGTCACACTCAGTTTTAGTAGACTTTATATCTTTTCTTGATGAAAAATACTTTATTGGAAAAGGCTTTGGAAACCACCTTTACAGGAATTTTGAGGAAAAAAGAAGAAATACATGAAATTCATAAGGAATTCCAACTCATCCAAAGTTAGATCCAACAAAAAAATGATTGTATTTCTCGCAAAGATAGTCACATTCATTTCCTGCCACAAACTGAGTTATCAAGATCTAGTGCCAAAGACCCAATGTCGATTGATTTTTCTGATGATTAGTGGTTTTGTGGAAAATTTTAGGGGCGAATTTTAGCCCAAAGGCGAATTTTAAGGGATTTTAAATTTTATTAGGGCGAATTTTTTTATATAAAACCCAATTTTTATAGTTTAATAAAGTTAGCCCAAAAAATATTTTAAAAATAATTAATTATTTAATATTAGCCCACCAAAAAAAGGGCGCACAAAACTGGAAACATGAAATTCGCCCCCAATTTTCCAGATTTCCATGGCATTCGCCCCATTTTTTCAACCGATTTTCCAGATTTCCATGGCATTCGCCCCATTTTTTCAGTGGTTCGGAGAGGTGGTTGGGCTTTGTGCACACCGATCTTCTAAGTTCTTGCTGGCTGAGCGAGACCAAGTCGAAAAAAAATAGTCATAGGAATCCCATCATGGTCCGTTAGGGCCTGGCCGACTCTCTCTGGTCCGTCACTCTCTGATCCGGACTCCGTTAGGGCCTCCCATAGTTCGTATATAGCAGAGAATCAAGATACACTTCGAAGAGATGGTGTTGTGGGAGATAACACTCGCCACAGCCTACGTGCTCAGCCTCAAGCGCATGTACAAGCTTGCTTTCAGACTCCAACGCCCACTAATAACACAGAGGCACCGCGCTTTTCGCCAGTTTGTTCAACGGTATGCACCTTCCTTCCCTTTCTAGATTTCAAGATCTCTGTTTCAAGATGACGTTGGTAAGTATTTCTGAAATTTTTGGCAAAATATATTTCAAAATTTTGATGTGTTGGTAAGTATTTCTGAAACTTAAGAATCTGATAAGGCAGTGTCGATGAAGATGACAGAACTTATCTAAAAGAAAATCTTGGATGGTCGCATTGCTAATAACCATTAAACTGCTGAGTAGGACTGTAAGTTTTTTATTTTAGTGAGCTCTTACTATTGGGACTCCTACCATGGGTGTCTTGCTCGTTATGGGTTACAATGTCTTCAATGGCATGTGAGGAAGACCCAAGATTATTGATCTTCACTATTTGTATATTCCGGGCTGTGGATCCTTCCATTCTACTTTTGATTTGCAGTCCTGTTATATATTCTTCCTTATATCCATTGTGAGTTTCTTTAGAAGCTTCATTCGATATCATATAATCTCATACAGAGTTATCCTTACCCAGTCAATACCCTCAATTTTCAGAATTGCTGTAAGGTATCCACAAATTATGCTGAAGATGCATTATTAAACTTGGATCAGCATCACTAAGCTCGCCTATCCATTTTACTCTCCAAAAGATAAAATGTCTTTAGTAGCCTAGAATTTCTGTGATAGAGCAATAGATAGATTCGAAATATTTTTACTGCTATAGAAACCTAGTGTAGAAACACTCATTGCCAATGAATCATTGGTAGCCAACACTTCGTCACAAACAGACTAAGGTTTAAAAGCAGTGCCAACATGAAAACCAAGAGAAGTATCCGAATCAACATGCTTATTTTCCTTGTAGTGAACCTGGCGCTTACATTCATCTTTGAAATGTTTACTACTATCATGGTGCTTTATAGTGCACTTTTGATAAAACCGTATACTTCTCAGGTTTGCCATTATCATCCTTGTATCTCTCCTTCCTATATTCCCTCTTCCTGTACCTGTCTTCTTTGTTCCTTCCATCGCCATGACTGTTTCTCAATTTACATTCCTTGATGTATGCTTCCACCTTCTTCCGGGCTGGATGTCTCATATTAGATGTCTTTCTTTTGCTGCCCACTTGTTAAAATTTCTTGGAAGTATCACCCTCAATCTGAAAAGGTAAAGAGACCTTTCCATTCATTTCAAAACTGCTATTGAATTTTTCTTCCTCTGAAATTGCAGAATCTCCAGGACACTGAGGATTCATTAGTTTGGTTTCAAGTTTCAACCTTACTATTTTTGTACAACGAATTTATTGAAGTTGTTTCAAGGCTATCATTGCTCACTTTTTCCTTTAATAATAGAGAAGCGTTGACCTCTGTTTCATCCTCCTTTGGCTCATCCCCTGTTCTTGAGTTGCACTCGTTGTTTTCGTTTCCAGATGAGTTGCTACCTCCCCTCTTCTCAGGGTGTCTGTGGTTTTCAGCCTCTTCCTTTCCTTACATGTCACAGCTCTTCTGTCCAACTCTTCCAATTCTGCAATAGCCCTTCTATTCAACTCTTTCAATTTTGCAGGAACCTTGTATACTGCTCATTTTTCCTCTCTTCTTCTTTATGAGTAGTTGCCTCAATGTTACCATCTACCTTTGGAGCCCACAGAGACGTTTCCCTTGCACAGGTTTCTCAATAACTGCTAAACTTGCTGGTATAAGTTGGACACTCTTTTGCAATGATGCTAGAAACCAAAGATTTCAACCAAATTATCCTCACCACTGTCAAGGCCAAATAGATAAGGTTAGGATCTACAAATAAAAGGTGCTCTGCCATGTATATATAACAGGTTGAGTAAATAGAGCCTCCAGGTAATGAGAACACCGTGTCAATTTAGCGCTCCCAAATTAAGCAATATAAATTATCAAATTGTGGCTAGTAAACCGATGAAGTGTGGTGCACTATATGTGCTATGACCTCTTCCTATCACTTCCTCACTTCGTTGTATGTGTTTCTTCTTGCTGTTTTTGGGAACATAATATTCTAATCCATGGATATCTTAGCTTGCAAATGAACATGAAATGTAACTCAAGACATTACAACTTAATCTGATTCATTTAGTTCGAGATTTGTTGGAAGAGCTTGTGAAAAAGATTAATTTTAATGCAATGAGGATCTTCTATCAAACTTAAAAATGAAATGAAATGACAGAGCTGAACTAAATGTAATCTACCTCCGGAGTGCTCTAACTAAATTAACATGCAACTAGTCTATGGAATTCTACAGCCCATCTTTTTCATGATGAATGATATTTTGGAAGAGTTTGTAAAATAGTCCTGGCTGTATTATTCAACGCAATTGAACATAAACGTAAAACTAAAAGCAAATACAATTAAAATCTAAGACACCACAGCTATTTCTTACTCATTATTATGATATTTTGGAAGAGCTTTGTAAGAGTAAGAATGGATATGCCACTTAGTGTAAACAAGCAACTAAAACCTACAATACCACAGTTATGCCTTATTCATCATAATGATATTTTGGAAGAGTTTATTAGAGTAAGTCTAACTGTGATAATTAACGAAAGGAATTGCAACTAAAATGCTAATTAACTCAACATAATACAACCAAATCTTTTTCATCTAATAATGATATGTTGGAAGAGCGTTTTAAGAAAAAGAATGATTGTAAGATAATGAGGATCTTTTAATCTAATTGCAAAACAAAAAATGCTAATTAACTCAATATAATACAACCAAATCTTTTCCATCTAATAATGATATTTTGGAAGAGCGTTTTAAGAAAAAGAATGATTGTAAGATAATGAGGATCTTTTAGTTAAACAAATAATGCAAGACATGAATTAAAAGCTACTTATCTAGAAAGCATGTAGAAGCCTCCTTGGATAGCAGGGGCCCTCTGCTACCAATTTGGTGAAGTTCTTCAGCTCCTTAAAGTTGTAATAAAAACAGCATCAAAGAACTGAATTTCTCTATTGAAAAACTCACAAATCTACATCCCATTCCATCTTAAACTTTGTTACAAAAAACTCTCTATTCCTTTCTCTCATTCTCCTATTTTTCACTACTTTTTCATTACCCATGATAGGAGAAAACTTCTCCTATTTATAAAAAATATGAGGAGTTATCTCATTAATGGGAGTCCATAAATCTCTCCCTCCATTTCTAGAGTTACAATCAAAATAGGAAATGATAAGACACATGTCTTTCTAGAGTTTCAACACAACTAAGAAATGAGACACATATCATCTTAGAGTTTCAATACAACAAGGAAATGAGACACATGTTCTCATGATCCCATGATTTTCTCCAACCAAATTCGAATTTGGCCTTAGAGTGCCACATAAGGGTCTTCTAGAAGTCTCCTTTTGACCTACACATGTCACAAAACTCACAACACATATATAGATATATGAAACTATGTTAATTTTCTAGTTTCTAATCATAAATTCACTTTAAATACATAAAATAAATAACTTTGAAAGACAAGGATCCTAACCCATATATTTATGAAAATGGTTACTTGATGTAGGGTTTTAGGTCATATGGCTATGAAATAAGAGCTAAATGGTTATGACATAATGGAAATATGTATGAATATGGAAAACACTTTTGAGACTCAACATACCCCCCAACTGAAGTTGTTGCATGTTCTCATGCAACTATTGCAATGATTCATTTGTCCATGAGTTGATCTTTTATGAGTTTTGACTCATATAGATTCGTTCCAAACTTTGCTTCTTGATATTTTCTTTTTGGCAAAGTATAATACATTTGATTGCAACATTTTTTTAATGGTTGGTTCTTGTGTGACAACCAATTTTTTTTTTAGCAATGGTTCTTGTGTAACAATGCTTTATTTTCTTTGTTGCATCAAAGTTCATGAAAACATTTAGAATCAATTACTTCATCAATGAATTGATCATTTGCAAGGCATATATTCTTTTGGATCATGTTGCAACAATAGTTGGTTGGGAAGTATATGTGGGTGGAAATGAAATGAAAATGTGTGATAGTGTATGACATGTGGATATGAAATGATGTCCCTTCCCCCTCAACTAAAGATATGACAATGTGAAAAAGGGAGTGAGGAATTTTTCCAAAGTTACAATTTTAGCATTCTAATGAATTACATGACTAAAAATTAGAAAACAACATACCTTCACTTACCTTAAATGTGGATGAGTTGTGTATGTGTGGTGGCTGCAAAATTCTGATCATATTATTCTTCAAGTGGCTGAACAAGAGGAGTCATGGATAAAGAGATAAGATGACTTTTTATTGCTCCTACTAAAACTTGTTGAATCTGCTCCAAAATGCTGAAAATAATAGTCTTCATGTCTTCAAAACTCATTGGCACAATTCCTACTATGTGAAAAGATGTTCTGATGTCGAACATAGTAGGAAATTGCTGACTTAGTGGCCATTAATGGATGCCACTAGTCAACACGAGAACTCTCACCATTGATGACAATGAGAGTCAAGATGCCCAAACACATCTTACTAGGTACGAATGATTTTGCCGATGTCGAGTCACCTAGAAGATCTGACGAACAAGGGACATTAATGTATTCCCATTGTTTGTCAGCATGAGAACTTGCCATTAAGGCATGCAAGCCTCAAGGTGTTTTTACAAAGAACTTAGACTCAAAGGATTATGGACTCAATAATTTGCATTGAAGCAGGGCTTATTTGCGGAATGAAAATGACAAGAAATGGAAGATGAAAATGGAAGATGGCAATGGAGAGTAGAAATGACAATGGGCAATAAGCATGTGAATGAGCCTCTTGCTTTTATTTGTGGTTATGAATGGACAAAAAGAAATGGAAAGTGGATGTGAATGTAAATGAAAAATATGAAGTGAAATGAGGTGAATGGTTTATTATGAGGTATGGATGTGATGGAGACAATAGTATCTGAAAGTTTTTTAAGTGTTTGGATCTGATTTTGCATCAGCATATTTCCTCTTTGTTGCTGATCATCCTCTTATGAAACAAATTGGTCTCTTAGAGAGACACCATTCTCTTGTAGTCATTTGTCCTTCCTCCTGGAACCTGAAAAAAAAACTAATACTTCTTCTGCAATGGAATGTAAAATTATCAAAGGAGAGAGGTGATCAATCTCTCTAGTTATGATATTTACACACAAAACTAAGAATTTGTATTAATGAAACAAGTTCTCAAAGGAAAAATCAAAAGAATTTATACATGTTTTGGAATTAGTGCCTCAAATTGAATGTAGCTTCTTTTCAGCAATTTATTTCATTATTTGCCATTTCAAACTCTAATGATGGATTTCTCATTGTATAGATCTTGTTGAGACATTTCCAACGATACTTGAATCATCAAAATCTGATTTTGTATGAGAAAGTTAGGCTGATTTGAACAATGAGGTTTTTTCTGCTGCAGAATTGGAGAACAGCTGCGGAATTGGAGTTTAGCTGCAGAATGTCGACGATTTCTGTAGCTAAAAATCTTGAATAAAAAGTTAGCCATTCATCTTTCATCATCAGTCCAAAATTAATCAATACCTTCAGAAAGGTGAGCAAATAACTTATTCATTTCATTGATTCAACATTATTAAATTTTTTATTTTTTATTTTTTAATGAAAACAAAATTGAAAAAAAAAATGCATTTTTTTTTTTAATTCCAAACAAAATTGAAAATGCAATTCTAACTTCTTCTTTTTTCTTTTCTTTTTCCTTTTTTATTTATTTATTTATTATTATTATTATTATTATTATTTAAATTAAAAGCATACATTAGAGGAAATTTTCGTTCTTGTAATTCATCTAAAAAATTAGCACGCGTTGCTTTCTAACAAATGAATTCCAGAGATGCATGAGTTGTTTCTCATGAGTTGTCACATCCACAAAATCGTCAATCATCCTCCGATCTTCAAAGTCTGCATTTCGAGCATGATCCACCACTAAGCTCTTTATTTGACGCCTTTCACATGGCAACACTCTTTCTCCACTGGCAAGCATTTTTAGTTTCTTACTCTCTTCATTATTAACACTTTCAATTGGATTATCAAGCTGGCAATTATCCTTCATAGTAGGATATTCCTACAGGAGATAATCATCTTGCACTTGCTCACCACGATTTCTTTCTTCTGAGATTATCCTATCTGAAGATTGGGTATGAAAAATGTTCAACGAAGAGGGTTCTTTAGATGGAATGGCGCCAATTGGAAAATTTTTAGTGGAGGTCTATTGTTGATTGGCTTCAATAGAATTTGTGTTCAACTTAGATTCTTCTTCCTGGAAATCAGGAAAGCCGGATCATGAAATCCCTCAACTAATTACCAAGAATTAAGTTCAAAAACCGTTTTTTTTCATGTAGACACCGACACAGGGCTCTAAAGAACCGGAAAATTCTCCCAAACCGCCACGAATTTCTTAAAACGATTTCTAAGTTATTAAATTTCCCATGTTCTGAGAAAAACCCACGTCTCAGGTTTTCAAAATTCATTTCGGTTTGATTAGAAAACGTTTTTCAAAATCATGTGTCAATAGCAGTTGCGTTTTTCTGGCAATGGAATACGGCTTCTGGTTTGTTGATTGCCACATGCATCAATCATTTGAGTTCAATTCAAAACCAAACTTAGCTTCCTGAAGAATGGTCTCTCTAAATCATGGATTTGTTAAATGATTATGACTTCAGTTTTGTTGTAGTTCCTGAGCAAATTTTTCGTTTCCCTTGGCCTTCCTCTCTGCTTGTTCAATTTCCTGGCCACTTCATCCCAAAACCATTTGTGAAACTTGAAACGTAATGCATCTGTTGCAGAATTCACACCATCTAAACCACAATTCACAGTGTCTCTTACAAAAGAAACAACAACAATTTCATCTTTCAAATCTCATTTCAACCTTTTAACACCAGACCTGGTTGCTAAACTTTCCAAACCAACTTCTTTTCTGATGCTTCCAGCATATGCATCGTGTGCCTCTTTGCCATCTTCTGAAAAACATTTATTATGAGACATCATGCAAGTGTCTCCTCCACCATCTTGTTTGGGAGTTCTTTCACCTAGCAAAATCCTTTCATTCCAGTTGCTCCTAACACTAGTAAATTTCACTGCAAGAGACAAAGTTGACATGGACGAGCAAACCAACCATGTGGCCAGTCTATTTGCGAAGAAAAAAAAATTCAAAGCCAAGCAAGGGTATATTGTAGTGTTGTTGTGTCTTCTATACAGTCTCAGCATTGGAGAAAACATATATCAGAATGGAAGTGACGTTCGTGAGATTGTAGTTGCTGGTGTTGAGAGAGAACAAAGGCAATTGCTATAGGTTTTGTAGGATGAATTTTGGAGCGGATTAATCAAAATGTTTGACAGTTTCAATTAGTCATGATCAGCAGGGCTGGCTTGGATGTATTATTATTATTTTTTTTTTTTTTTTTTTTTTTTTAATAATAAAATTACATATGTTATATTTTCAAAAATTAAAAATATACATATATATTTTACTAAAAAAATGATTTATTGATTTTTTTCATTTTTTTTAAAATGATTTGTTATTAAAATTATATATATTTTTTCAAAAATTTAAAAATATACATATATATTTTAGTAAACAAAACAATTTTTTTTTTTTTTTGAATTTGTTTTTTTAATAAAATGACATATGTTGTATTTTCAAAAATTGAAAATATACATATGTATTTTACTAGACAAAATAATTATATATATATATATATATATATATATATATATATATATATTATTGAATCAATTTAAATGATGAAGTTTATTTTGTCTCCTTTTTTTTTCTTTTTTTTACATAACAATTCTTTTTCTCATCCTCCAGATCATACAAAATGCATAAGGAGAGCATACTCAAGAATTATTATTATTTTTTTTTACATAACAATCCTTTTTCTGATCCTCTAGATCACACAAAATGCAGGAGGAGAGCATACTCAAGAATTATTAATAATTTTTTTTTTTAGATGTAAGAAATAAGGTCTCCTAATTATACTTCCCCGGCAACGACGCCAAAATGTGTAGTCAATTTAGTGTCTTAAATTGCTAACATAAATTATCAACCAGGGCTAGTAAACTGATGAAGTGTGGTGCACTATATGTGCTTAAGTGACCTCTTCCTTACTTCGTTGTATGTGTTTTTCTTATTGTTTTTGGGAACATAATATTCTAATCCATGGATATCTTAGCTTGCAAATGAACATGAAATGTAACTCAAGACATTACAACTTAATCTGATTCATTTAGTTCGAGATTTGTTGGAAGAGCTTGTGAAAAAGATTAATTTTAATGCAATGAGGATCTTCTATCAAAGTTTAAAATGAAATGAAATGACAGAGTTGAACTAAATGTAATCTACCTCCGGAGTGCTCTAACTAAATTAACATGCAACTAGTCTATGGAATTCTACAGCCCATCTTGTTCATGATGAATGATATTTTGGAAGAGTTTGTAAAACAGTCCTGGTTGTATTATCCAATGCAATTGAACATAAACGTAAAACTGAAAGCAAATACAATTAAAATCTAAGACACCACAGCTATTTCTTACTCATTGTTATGATATTTTGGAAGAGTTTTGTAAGAGTAAGAATGGCTATGCCACTTAGTGTAAACAAGCAACTAAAACCTACAATACCACAGTTATGCCTTATTCTTCATAATGATATTTTGGAAGAGTTTATTAGAGTAAGTCTAACTTTGATAATTAACGAAAGGAATTGCAACTAAAAATGCTAATTAACTCAACATAATACAACCAAATCTTTTTTCATCTAATAATGATATGTTGGAAGAGCGTTTTAAGAAAAAGAATGATTGTAAGATAATGAGGATCTTTTAATCTAATTGCAAAACAGAAAATGCTAATTAACTCAACATGATACAACCAAATATTTTTCATCTAATAATGATATGTTGGAAGACCGTTTTAAGAAAAATAATGATTGTAAGATGATGAGGATCTTTCAGTTAAACAAATAATGCAAGACATGAATTAAAAGCTACTTATCTAGAAAGCATATAGAAGCCTCCTTGGATAGCAGGGGCCCTCTGCTACCAATTTGGTGAAATCCTTCAGCTCCTTAAAGTTGTAATCAAAACAGCATCAAAGAACTGAATTTCTTTATTGAAAACCTCACAAATCTACATCCCATTCCATTTTAAGCTTTGTTACAAAAGACTCTCTATTCCTTTCTCTCCTTCTCCTATTTTTCACTACTTTTTCATTACCCATGATAGGAGAAAGCTTCTCCTATTTATACAAAATATGAGGAGTTATCTCATTAATGGGAGTCCATGAATTTCTCCCTCCATCTCTAGAGTTACAATCAAAATAGGAAATGATAAGACACATGTCTTTCTAGAGTTTCAACACAACTAAGAAATGAGACACATATCCTCTTAGAGTTTCAATACAACAAGGAAATGAGACACATGTTCTCATGATCCCATGATCTTCTCCAACCAAATTCGAATTTTGCCTTAGAGTGCCACATAAGCGTCTTCTAGAAGTCTCCTTTTGACCTACACATGTCACAAAACTCATAACACATATATAGATATATGAAACTATGTTAATTTTCTAGTTTCTAATCATAAACTCACTTTAAATACATAAAATAAATAACTTTGGAAAACAAGGATCCTAACCCATATATTTATGAAAATGGTTACTCGATGTAGGGTTTTAGGTCAGATGGCTATGAAATAAGAGTTAATTACATGACACATTGAAAGGTATGAATATGAAAACACTTTGAGACCCAACAAACGATCTTACGCATATATGAGAAGAATTAGGTGATCTTTCTGTGATCCAGTCCAATGGGTTTTGGCTTAGGAAGAGAGGGATCACCACACTGATAAAATTGCTAAGGGATACAATGAAGATCAAATAGAACCCATAACACATGCCATACATCATGGAAGTAGGTATGCTACTGGATCTAAAGAAAATAAACAAGTGTAATATGCAATTGAGAGTAAGAACCTAAACCTAAATTCCACTGTTATCTACAGTACCAAAGTTTTGTTTTTACATAAAAATGAAAACAAAAACCAGTCAATATTTGAGAGACTACTAAAATATGTTTGCTGGAAGGGCACTTACAGTAGGTATGGCCAATGCTAAACCTGCATTGGTACCTCTCCATAGGTGAGAGAAGCCTTCCTACAAAAATATAAAACTCTTTCACTCATCAGGTATACCAGTGTATGTATCTGTGATTCCTCTAAATGTTTCATCAGCAATGTGAATTTCCCTATCCTTGTTTCCAATTTTTGCATGCATTGGGATATATCGATCGGGAAAAAGAGTCTTTCTGCAAGATCTTCCTGCTATGAATTTATCATGCCTAGATTGAAAATACATTGAGAAAAGGGTAGATGTAGGGACTTAATTAGCAAAAACTCTGTTCGATTGAATTAAATGTAACTTAGGTAAATGGAAGCTTCTCCCCATATTTTTCCTTGCTGGTATAAGTTGGACATCTTGAGAATTTTTGTGATGTAAAAGGTTGTACCAATGACCTTTTTGCTAGAACGGTTTACTATACACAAGAGCAGAAGATTCATTGTGTTGAGTTGAAATGCACGCAGCACAAGCCATTAAACTGCTGAGTAGGACTGTGAGTTTTTGATTCTAGTGAGCTCTTACTACTGGGACTCCTGCCATGGGTGTCTTGCTCGTTATGGGTTACAATGTCTTCAATGGCATGTGAGGAAGACCCAAGATTATTGATCTTCACTATTTGTATATTCCGGGCTGTGGATCCTTCCATTCTACTTTGGATTTGTAGTCCTGTTATATATTCTTCCTTATATCCACTGTGAGTTTCTTTAGAAGCTTCATTCGATACTTCTATAGAATCCTTTACAAGAGCTATTCCTTTCTCTACCTTACGGAATACCTCAATTTTCAGAATTAAGGTAAGGTGTCTGTCAGCTGGTGCTTGAAGATGCATTATTGGAACTTGACTCGCATCACTAGTTTCCTGCCTATCCATTTTACTTCCAGTGTAAATGTCTTTAGTAGGGTCAGAAATTTCTTGTGATAGAGCAATAGATAGATTCGAAATATTTTTACTGCTATAGAAATCTAGTGTAGAAACACTCATTGCCAATGAATCATTGGTAGCCAACACTTCATCACAAACAGACTAAGGTTTAAAAGCAGTGCCAACATGAAAACCAAGAGAAGTATCCGAATCAACATGGTTATTTTCCTTGTAGTGAACCTGGCACTTAGATTCATCTTTGAAATGTTTACTACTATCATGGTGCTTTATAGTGCACTTTTGATAAAACCGTATACTTCTCAGGTTTGCCATTATCATCCTTGTATCTGTCCTTCCTATATTCCCTCTTCCTGTACCTGTCTTCTTTGTTCCTTCCATCGCCATGACTGTTTCTCAATTTACTTTCCTTGATGTATGCTTCCACCTTCTTTCGGGCTGGATGTCTCATATTAGATGTCTGTCTTTTGCTGCCCACTTGTTAAACTTTCTTGGAAGTATCACCCCCAATCTGAAAAGGTAAAGAGACCTTTCCCTTCATTTCAGAACTGCTATTGAATTTTTCTTCCTCTGAAATTGCAGAATCTCCAGGACACTGAGGATTCATTAGTTTGGTTTCAAGTTTCAACCTTACTATTTTTGTACAACGAATTTATTGAAGTTGTTTCAAGGCTATCATTGCTCACTTTGTCCTTTAATAATAGAGAAGCGTTGACCTCCGTTTCATCCTCCTTTGGCTCATCCCCTGTTCTTGAGTTGCACTCGTTGTTTTCATTTCCAGATGAGTTGCTACCTCCCCTCTTCTCAGGCTGTCTGTGTTTTTCAGCCTCTTCCTTTCCTTACATGTCACAGCTCTTCTGTCCAACTCTTCCAATTCTGCAATAGCCCTTCTATTCAACTCTTTCAATTTTGTAGGAACTTTGTATACTGCTCCTTTTTCCTCTCTTCTTCTTTATGAGTAGTTGCCTCAATGTTACCATCTACCTTTGGAGCCCACAGAGATGTTGCCCGTGCACAGGTTTTTCAATAACTGCTAAACTTGATGGTATAAGTTGGACACTCTTTTGCAATGATGCTAGAAACCAAAGATTTCAACCAAATTATCCTCACCACTGTCAAGGCCAAACAGATAAGGTTAGGATCTACAAATAAAAGGTGCTCTGCCATGTATATATAACAGGTTGAGTAAATAGAGCCTCCAGGTAATGAGAACACTGTCACGCATATATGAGAAGAATTAGGTGATCTTTCTGTGATCCAATCCAATGGGTTTTGGCTTAGGAAGAGAGGGATCACCACACTGATAAAATTGCTAAGGGATACAATGAAGATCAAAGAGAACCCATAACACATGCCATACATCATGGAAGTAGGTATGCTAATGGATCTAAAGAAAATAAACAAGTTTAATATGCAATTGAGAGTAAGAACCTAAACCTAAATTCCACTGTTATCTACAGTACCAAAGTTTTGTTTTTCCATAAAAATGAAAACAAAAACCAGTCAATATTTGAGAGACTACTAAAATATGTTTGCTGGAAGGGCACTTACAGTAGGTATGGCCAATGCTAAACCTGCATTGGTACCTCTCCATAGGCGAGAGAAGCCTTCCTACAAATTTCAATGCAACACAATTAGAATTCTCTGTAGAAGCATATGCCTTCTGAAGTGGCACGACAGACAGAACATCAGTCTATGATAACAAAAGAAACATTTCAAAATTGGTAACGAACAAAAAAAACACACCTGTCGAATGATCTTGTAAAAAACATCTAGAGTTCCTTTATACTGAAAACAACCAGGAGGACAAAGTGGAGTCATCCCAAATGCACCTCCCCGAGGACAGACAGGAGGAAACTTCACTTCAGCGAACACCTGCAGAAACAATTTGGTAAAGGAATGAATCTTGAAAAATTATATATTCTATCATAGTGCAACATAAAGTAAGGGTAAGAAATAAAACAAAAGACCAGTGAAATAATTACAACATATGCACATTGTAAATTCCAAGCTAAGTTCACAGGTTAAAACATGAACAAAGAAAATAATAATGAGTTTCATAGAATAAGAAGACTAATAAAGCTTTGATCAATCCACCAAACTACATGGGTCAAGAGATTTAAGATTTAAACTTGGGTTAATGAAAATAAATTTCCCTAACATTAGATGGTGAAGCCATCAACACTTATTGTTTTCACTTTTTTTCACTGTTGCAACTGAAGCAAGGCTCCATGACCTTTTGCAGATAGAATTGCAGCTTAGAGCTGGTCATCTTGGTGATGTAGTTCAGAGCAGGCAGTGCAAGGGCTTTCGAGAGAGAACAAATGAACAAAATACTGTGAAAAGACATTTGCAATTTTTCTACCATGATCACTAAACAGTGGAGCCATTTGGAAATGCAACCATCACAATGTAATAACATTTTAAACAATGAATGCTTGAAATAAAATTTAGCATTAACACTTAACATAAAATTCATCTCACACTTGCCATTTTTTTCATTTTTCAGAGTGGAAAAAACAATATTTAGCTTTAACACTAAATGCGAAAGACATCTCAGACCTGCCAATTATTCCATTTGTCACTGTGGCAGCTGCTGTAATTCTCTAATCCCACATGCAAATCATGTTGAAGCTCAAAACTGGTCATGTTGGACTCATGACACAGGTTAGACTCCAAAGCAGGTTATGGAGCTCAAGTCATAGAGAATGTATCCACTGTAGTAGGATGTTTGTTTTTCAGTTGAGGTAACTTGGCAGTAGAATCATGGAAGCCTATTCCATGATACTTTGATGTTTTCCTCTCTTACTAACGAATGTGGGTATGATACTATGAAGATAGACTTTATTGTACATGCTTGCGTAGTATTATGACAATTCTTTTCAACTTTTTGACAATCATTAATTTCTTCAGGAATCTTTTCTTATCACAAGCAAACTCCAAATTGTGCATGGTGACTTAGATGCTAACATCTAATGAAACATGAAAAATATAGGTAAATGAGATCAGGTGAAAAAGAAGAAAACTGACAATTGCAGATGATACGATAGTTCTCTCAGTGATGTTAATACAAAAATCTAATTCCTAGAACTTTACAATGCTTTTAGATGTACGAATATATTGAAAGAACCTAAACCTTTACATGGTGGTTCAGAAGGTCTTATGCAACCTAAACTACCTGGGTTTAGCCTATGTGTCATTAAGGCCTCCCTTGCAGTAGACCTGTAGATGCACCAAGGGTGCTGGTGATAAGAAAGCTTGGTGGATATTCATTGACAAATCTTGTGCAAGCTGGACAACTCGCAAGCATCCATGCTGGTCTAGCTACTAGTCAGTTGTGCATACACATGTTATATATGTGGATATCTGATATGCAGTCAGGACAGGAGCCTTTTCACCTGAAAAGAAAACAGCTTAAGTTTCAGGTCTATGTTCCTGCCCAAGATAACACACATAGAACATATTTAGAATAAATTTGGATGCTTATCCTTGGCCAGAATATGGGCCTTATCCATTCCTCAATGCTATGGTAAAAACTAGGCATGAAAGCCTCTAGTCAAGCCCTTGTGCCCTCCAGATTTTTCAAAAAGGAATACTGTGGTACTCTGCCCTCAAAATCCATCAACCTGTCTTCGAGCAGGACAATTCTTGAAATTGGTTTTATACAATATTAAGGTTAGGATAGCTACCCCAATGAACAGAAATTGAACAAGTGCAGGAGAAAAGAAGAAGAGAAATAAAATACCCTGCACCATGGGGGAACGTCCCATTCACCAAAAACAGTAACAAAAACCCCTTCATTGCTCTCCCAGTGATCTGGATACTCAACATCTTAATTAACAGTGCATAGTATCTGAGAGACAAATTTAAAGTAACCCTGAACCATCTAAACCTGGGTTAAATCTCATGGTTACAAAGTTGGAAGCTGAATATATTAAGTTTTAACTTCACAACCTCAACCTCTAGATGCATATCAGAGAAGAGTTTAGCTGGGTTTGAAAGTGTTCTAATTCAATGAACCCAATTCACCATCTAGATTCAAACTAGTATTACATAGACACTAAAAAGAGTTGATTGCACTGAGAGAAGCAAGATGCTCCTATAGCCTAGGATGGGAGAGAGTTTCAATTCTTTAACAGTGCATACAATTCAACTGAGATGATAAAAATTTGTACAAACCCAGACCCATCTAAACATGGGTTTGTTATGGAGCTTGCAATGGTGAAGGTTGCATATATCAAGTTCCAACTTTACAACATCAAGGTGATATCAGAGCAAGGTTTACATGGTTTTATAACAGTATCTACATTCAATGCACACAATCCATCATTTATATGCAATGCATTGTTACTTGCACAAACAAAGAGTTGATTGCACCAAGAGAAACAAGGTACTCTACAGCTTTGGGAGTGTAGATCTTCAGAACTGTGTCCATGAGTATAAAACTCAAAAATAAGCTAATTAAAATTGTAAAAAGTTAAACATCATATGTATTTCACGTATTTAAAAGAAAATAATAAAAATTACATATTAAAAAATAGCAATAAACGAATTGCATATTTAAATAACAAGGTTTTTATATTGACAAATCAATGAAAAGCTTAACTCTGCATTAAGGGAGTATAAATACTCATTTGACATGGAGAGAGAATACCAACTTTAATATGAAGAAAGAGATTCATACATGAAAAAAACTAAAGGGGACATGAAAGATTTATGCACTCTACCAATTGTTCATGAGCTAACCCACTGCATAGTTAACAAATAGTAAATGAACTAGTAACATAGATGAGAGGGAATTGGTAGTTTTTCATTTCAAGGTTTAATAGATACACGATTAACATGGATCTATGCTAGTGGATCCCCCACCCTAAAACTGATATTTTAAATAAGGGAAAGATAAAATGCAAGGAGATTATGTATCTAATTTAATAGGTAAAGATTTAAGATGGGGATCCGCCACCCAAAAATTTATATCTTATATTCCTATATCTAATGTAATAGGTAAAGGTTTAAGATAGGATTTATGTCAGTGGATCACCCCAAGCATAAAACAATCACAAACCCTACAAAAATATATGGAGAATCAACCAATAAGAAAGCTAATTGAAAAATTACAATCATAACCCATAATTACAAACATGGAGTTTTTCATTTCAGGGTTTAATAGATACCATGAGTTGGGAATGTGTATCTAGTAAAATTACAAACATGGCATTTTGCAATTCAAGGTTTAATAGATAGAAGAGTAAGATGGATCCAAGCTAGTGGATCATCCCCCGAAATGGGCCATGCTAGTAAATCACCCTCCCCAAAACTGATATCTTAAATATAGGAGAGATAAAATACAGAGAGATTTCCATCTCTAACTTAATAGGATGGATTTATGTTGGCGGATCTCCCTACGGAAAAAAACCCAAACCCTACAAAAACATATGGAGATTCAATCAATAAGAAAGGTAATTGAAAATTTACAATCATAACCAGTAATTGAAGGCAATACAGAGAGGGCAAAGTTGGAATTAAACCCAAACTCTACAAAACATATGGAGATTCAATCAATAATCAAAGTTATCAAAGTTATTGTCAAAGATTTTAGCAGGAATTTTGAATCCTCCTTCAAGAGTTACAGTGTCTTCCTCAATACTGCCAACATCATCCATATCTTCCTCACAACCTTCAACTTTGCAATCATAGTCTGCTAAATCTGAACCTTCCTACTGTTTATTCTTATCATTCTTTTTTTGCAAGATGTCTTCTACCAAAACAGTAAAACCATTAACTGCTAGGAAAAGATAGATTTCTAAAGGACAAAAAAGTTTCAAAATATTTTCAACTTTAGTAAGATAAAGTGGTAATCCTGAGAAGATTGATATTTATAATTTTGTTCTAGGTTTCACTCACTGTTTACATTGCAATATTCCCTATAACTACATAGAATTGTCATATCCCAGAGTCACCAATCACAATAAGGGAGGAAACAAAGAACTTGCAAAGCATGGTGATCAACCACTTCAAGCACATCTTCCAGACAAATATAGGACATTAACCCAGATGACAGGACTGTTATCTCTTGTTTTGTAGTGTTATCCCAGTACAAGAGATAATATAGGCAGAATACTTTTCTCTGCTGGATTGTTTATCATCTTTTATTTGATATCAGTGCTCTGAGCACCTTCAGAAGGTAACTTTCTTCTTGAATACAAATCTACAGTTTTTTCCTTGGAAAAAAGAATACCAAGACATCCACACACACAACACACACCATGTGCAATTAAATACATTTATTTTTATATTGATACTTATCGTAAAGATACTTGTGTAATCTATTTATAATATGTATTTATAAATATATACATCTGAAAATATCTACAAAACATATATATATATATATATATATATATATATATATTAAAACTTAATTAAAATATATCAATGTAAACAATCAAGATAGCATTTTTTTGGTTAAGTTATTGTTATTGGTTTGTTTCCTTCTTTTCTTCCACCAGATACTGTGTGAGATTCGATTGAGGATTTATCCAGAATATAGCCCATATGTATCCAACCAATTTCCAAGATGAATGCATATTCCAGCTGGATTCAGACTATATCCAAGTTGTATCAGTATCAGGATCTGGACAGATCCAAGGGCCAGTACCCAAATCCAGTAATGTAGATTTGAATATGTGAACATGACAGAAGGCATGGATCTATATGTTTTCCACATAAGCACACCTACAACATTATAAGAATGTGATTATGAATTCAGTTTGATATAAGTATCAAAGTTCCTCCCGCATTGACTGCATGTGTCTTCTTTGCTTTCTTAAATGGTTTGTTTGATCCTTTGGAAGTTTCTCAACCTCGTTGGATTCTGAATATTGATAGGCCTTCTAAGCCTTCGAAATTCATGCGTGGGAGGATTCAATTTAGGTAAATATGCTGCATCAAGCAACTTTGTTGAATGTCGAGCTATTAAGAGTGTAGACAATGATCTGGAAGCTTTTGAGACAGAATTTAAAGAAAACTTGTCCCCGTCATCCTCTGTTGGGTGAGACCTTTGAACACGGCGTTCAAAACCTTTGACTTGGTGAAAAGGTGTCAACACTCCTTTAAGGATAAGCTTATCACGTTCCTGCCAAAGCAAATAATCGCCAGGTGTCTCATTCAAAGATTCAAAATTATGTTATCTATAGTACAAAACTATCTTCAAGATGCATGATATAACACAGAAAACATAGAACTTTGCTTACTGCCCCTGAATTTTACTCTTTTCAAATAAAGTTCAAAATTATTTGTATTGCATTTAAGACATCTGATACTAATACAGGACTAAAGGGCAATGCAAATTACAGTTTCAATGAGCCCTGACGTTGCCGCATCAAACTCATCATCCTCCTGCAATGAAAAATTATTCCTTTTCCCTCTTGTTGGCTTATCCAACAGACGTCCAGTTCTATTGATCATTGTTTCTTCTTTATTCTTCACTGAATTCAGAAGCACCTTTTGTTCCTCAAGTTCCTGTGTCTTTCCATCTCTCTCAAAAGCTTTCAGTTGTTCCTTAAGATGTCCTCTTTTCTGCTTAAGGCTTCTAAGCCTTTCAGTAGCCAATGCTCGTTGAAGCACTCCTCCATCCACTACAAAAGGCTTGTGTTCACTTAAGTCTCGATCATTTTCATACTTTTCACCTTCTAAACTCTCTGAATCTTTTCCTGCAATGCTTTGAACTATTTCAAGGCCAGCTGAAACTGCAACTATTTCAGCCTCCACTACCCTTAATTGAGCATGAATTTGGACCTTCGTAAGCAAACTTTCTTGATCACCTTCTTCTCTTTCAGAAGTTTTTTCACCATCGCTTACCTGTGCAGGTTGACTGATGTTTTCATGAGTTCTATTCTCATCCTATCATACCAATAAGTACAATGAAAAGTGGGAAGCAATACAGGAAAATGAGCTACATTTAACAAAAAAATAAAATGCATGTGTTACACTCTAGAAGACTAAGTACATATCAATTACAAGATATAAGATCATCCTGTAAGCTTATTAAGCTAATTTCACAAGAAGGGATACCTTGGCAAGTAGCTGGTGCTCAATGTCATCTGGGTCAGCAGATACAACACTTAAGCTAGCCAGCAAAAGTCTGTCCTCCTCTTTCATGCTATTTTATGTGGTACTCGATTTCACTATAAAAGACTAAATTGGAAAAACATTAAAAGGCATTCATTTGTCATGCAAAGAATATAGGGAATAAGCACTTAATTCTATCCTAAAAGTATTAAACAATAATAGAACTAACTACATTTTAGATCTCTAGTTGCACCGACAGAAAGTGAGGTGCATTAAAGCTTGGGTGGCAGAGACATCATTGTAATAGACATGGAAACTGATAAAATAACATGGAAAGTATTTCATATTCGATGTTTAATGTTACAAATATATATAAACTAGCATAGATCCACTTGACCCTATATTTTTTTAAGCCTGAGAAGTTATTTGATATTTATCCCTTTTGTTGCTTAATAGATCTAGAGTTACAAAGAATCTATACTAGTATTTGCATCATTTCTTCCCTAGCAAAGATCTATAGGCAATGGGACCATTGGTCTATGAGAGTTTATGTTTTTTGTAACAGGATTTTTATGTGTATAACTTCAAACCCCAAACACTTCCATCTAACACTTCATCTAACACCTAAGGCTACATATTCACATCTCCTCCAACACGAAGATGCTATTTCCTTAACTCTTTCACTTGATATTTTTGTTTCTTGTATCATGATGATTGTTTTATTTTCCTTTTTAATTCGATCTTTGAGATATCTCTTCTTAATCTAGTTCCTTGAAATTTTGTAAATGGCATGTATACGCTGGCAATGATGGCAGTTATACAATTGTCGTTCATATTCTTCATTTCTCAAAAAGTAAAAAGCATTTGTTTGATGCACTTAGTTTCTTTTTTGCATTCATAACATTAAAGGAACTGAAAAGAAAAACTTGCATTTGCATGTAGGACTGTGTTTTTTTTGCAAAAAAGGAACATTAGGAAATCTGCATTTAGTTTTGTGCTCAATGTTTTCTTTTGTTCATTGATTTGCTTGCTCACAAAATTATTTGCTCTCTTCCCTTTGTAGCTAGGTCTTTCATTGAAAAACTAAAAGTGAAAAGTTTGCTTATCATTCTTAGTTTGCATTTAGGAATTTCTACATACATCATCGCGGTACCATTGAAAGGAAAATTGTTAAGCAAGATCAACATAAATTAATCTCAATTTATCTAAAAATGCATTGGAACCATAACAATAACATTTAGAAGGTCTAGGCTAGAGACGTGTTCCGGCGTCGTAAAACATAGCAGCTGTCATTAACTTGTCTGCGATACATTCCGAGTGTGATATCTCACCCCACATACGTAAGTATATCGTAGCACGTCCCTTGGGCGGCGTTACAATACGATAAGTATATAGGTGGTGCTCTCACTGTGCGGTTTCGCATTAGACAGCGCTATTACGGACTTGGGCCTCCACGTACCTTCGGGTATATTTGGGAGGACAACTTTTAGGTGCTATCCATCCATAGTGAACCGAGTTGGCCGCCTTTAAATTGTGATACACCGAACACAGCATTCGGGGAGATTTCCTGCCCGTACTTCTTGGCTTGCCAGGAGGTATTCTGCAGTTCACAGTTTACTGGTAAACCCTTTTGCCTAGCATTACCCTCTTTTTATTTATTTATTTTTGGTTAAAATTAATCAACAATCATGGAAGAACATAATCCTACCCCCCGTCGTTCGCGTAGATTAGCTTTAAAACCACCTTTACCACTAGAAGTTACTTCTAGTAGGCGAAGGCGATCAAAATCTGCCTAACAGTGATGTTGATGTTGTGGATGATATTACTTGATGCTTCATGATGGGTGTTCTTTCTCACTTTCACATAATCTTGTTATAGTCTCTGCTTGATGCTTTTGTTGCTATGGTCATGTCAGGCATTAATTAATTGTCTTCAATGTTCAATGTGTGAAGAGTGCAAATGTTCCCTTGATGTAGTTTAAATTCAGGCACAATAGACTGCTGTTATGCACCATGTTTCCCTGGCTCCTACATATTGGAATATGCCCAAAATGATTTTGGAGAGTGATATCCATTCATGGAAGGATATTTGCACTCGTCTTTCATGGAAGTTTATTTGCACTTGTCTTTCATTCTCTCATGAACCAAGTGAAATTTCTTGGGGAATTTCTAATCAACAAGTTTTAGGAGTTTGTGTCATATTTGGGTAGACTCGTAGAATGATTAGCTTGTGGCTGCTATAAACTCTTTTTGTCAACCCATGGATGCATGGGTTAAATTTTCACTTGATTTGCAGTTTCCAATGATTTGACACTAAGAATCATTGGTTGACTGTGGTGATTCGCTGACTTCTTTTCTTCTTTTTTGCCCCTTTCCCTTAGATGGTCATTCATGGGAGGGGAAGTTCCAATGAATGTATGATTTGTGGTGTGAATTTATCTATTGGTTAACTCTTTGGTAACATCCCATGACTGTTATTTCAATGGAACTTGGTTAAATAACAAACACTAAGTGCTAATTAGGAGTTTTAAATGTTTGATACAATAACTAATATTGGTTTATAGGATCCTACATGTGCTTTTTTGGGCCTGAAACTTTACATGGCACCCGTGTGTTTACAAATCATGGAAAACATTTGAGTCTTTTTAGGTTATTTCATGGCCATAATGGACGTGTTTCACTATGGAAAGGAAATTATGGTCAACGGGAGGACAATGTCTTAAGGGATTTCTTTCCATTGATAAGTAAAAGAATCACTAGTAACTGACTAGTTTCCTTCCTCACTTTTATCATGGAAAATGATAGAGGATATGTTTCAACTTCTTATAACCAATTCTTTACAACTTAAGGGAGAGGTGTTTTGAAAAGGATGATTAAAGTTATTGTAATATTTTGTTGTTTTGTTTAAAGCTTTCAAGTGTTCATTAGGTGATTTGGAGATATGATTTAATTTAGTGGAAATTTTTTTATATTTTATATTTGAATGATGTTCTTTGTTTTATATATGATGACTCATGATGTTATTGTTTTGTGTATAATGATTTATTTTTGCTTTTGGGCTTGGGCCTTGGCACAACATTTTAATAAAAAATTGCATAATGGTTTTTGTGAACATTACACTTATTTTACTTTGAAAGCTACTTACAAATATAGTAATTCTCAACTCTTGGAAACTATTGATGCAGGTTTCTAGATCGATTTGAAATTTTACTTCTAGAATATTCAGTGAGATGTCAAAATCTAATCTTGGGAAGAAACTATCAAGGCAAATTGATGTATTATCATACTTTAAAAAGTCTCAATCCAAGAATACACATTCTCTTCATGCTTCAAGCTCCTTTGAACAATCTGTTACTAAGAGAGATGTTAACTCTTGTGAAAATGCATCTGATATCCATATGATGGATGAAATAATAGGTTCCTCAAGTGATCAAGGTGAGATAAATGCAGTTTCAACAGAAATTAATGATGAAAATGTTAAAGATATTTCCTTGGAAGGTGACACAAACCATTCATGGAAAAGGAAAAAAGGCCAGTGGACCATAGGGAGAAAATTCCAAGATGATTGGCTCTCAAGTTTTCCATTTATTGAAGAAATACCTTCTACAAATGAGGATTTACGAGAAGTTAAATGTCTTGCGTGTAGTTGGAAAAGTTGCAAGGTAGTGAAATTTCAAATGAAGCTAGATATAGTACAAAAACATGCAGGAAAGGTTTATGAAAAGAAAATTGTAAATGGTAAAGAGAAATCTATTGTCAGATGGAAATATTTGGAGGAATGCCGACATAGCCAATGTGTGGAAGAATACAAAAAATATTTAATAAATAAGAAGAAACTTGAGGCAAGTGGAGGAACCATCATATCTCAATTTGAAAAGACGATGGAAAGAAGTTTGTTATCTAAGACGATACAATTGAGCACTGTATTTCACATCTTATGTAAAGTTCGTCCTATGACAGATTATCCAGATCAGATGAAATTTCTATATTTTCTTCACGTGCCAAACTTTCCATCTTCTCATTGGTCCATAACTAGTGGTTGGGAATGGGCAAGATATCTAGCTCAAGTAGAAATTGATGATTTGAAACAGGAGATTGCAAATGCTAGGTTTTTGGCATTGTCTTTGGATGAGGTTACAACTATTGATAATACTTCATGGATTTGCATGAGCATTTATATGGTTAATGACCATATTAGGCATTCCTATATACTTGGGATTAAAAAGATGAGAGAGACTTCTACAGCTGAAAATATTTATGAACTTGTTCTTAATACTTTGAAGGAAAGTGGTATGGATCATTTAATGATTGCAAAAAAGTTGGTATGTGTTGGAGCAGATGGAGCATCGGTAATGCAAGGACAAAGGAATGGTCTTTGTGTTCGACTACAACTATCAGCTTCGCCATATATGATTAATATTCATTATATGGCTCATAGGATGAATCTTGCATTTAAAATAGTAAGCAAGTTTCCATTAGTTTCAAAAGTTGAAGATCTTGTACGTGAGACTCATGCATACTTTTCTCGTAGTCCCAAACGATATTTAGAGTTTCAAAAATTTGCATATGGTGTTACGGATGGAAAACAACTACTGAAAGATGTTGATACAAGATGGATCTCATTAAATGGACCAGCTCAAAGACTATTTAGTGAGTTCAAATCTTTGGTAGGGTTGATGTATGAAAATCACTACAATGTAGACAAAGCTCAAGATCTTCTTTTTCGACTAACTGATATAGAAACATTATTGACATTGGCTGGAATTATTCCTATGCTACATGAAATGAATGTCCTCGTGAAAATGTCTCAGAATCGCACAATGTATATTGCCGAATACACAAATGCGAGAAAGTCAGCATGCCTTGCATTGGATAATTTGTATATGATGCCGAACTCTTTTACTGGTCCAGAGTTTACAAGTTGGACTAAGATCATCAATATAGAAAATACTGAAATTTTTTTGACGTTTGATGAAAAAGGGATACTATGTATCACAGTGCATGGGTATATGGTCCCCTTTCATTATATTAGTAAGACAGGACGAATCACCAAATATTTCCCTGTGTCAAGAGACCAATTTGATAATATTGTGATCTCAGTGAGACAAAATTTGATAGAAATTGCAAGATCACTATCATCAGAGATAAGAGAACGATTTCCTCGAGATGAATTGTTGGAGGCCATGTGTGTGGTATACCCTCAATATTGGAACAATTGTCAATGTTCAAGAAATTTAAAAGCCAATTTTCAAAAGAGATTAAAATGTTTAGTAGACCACTTTTGCAAGAAAGTCTCGATACATGGAGAACAGATTGAAGGTATTTTAGATTCATCAAAATTGTATCAACAAGATGGACGCTTTGCTGAAACAATGTGGAAGCAATATCCTTTTTTGGAGAATCCTAATGAAAACGGTGCTATAACAAGATTATGGAATACTTTAAGTGCTAGCCAATACCTGCAAGAAAACATATCAGAATATTTTAAATTAGCAGATTTGTGTCAAACTATGATTTTGGGATCAGTGGAGGATGAGAGAATGTTTAGTGCACTATTTTTGAAGTCAAAGTTGAGGAACAATCTTGATAAACATGTGGATACATGTTTAAGATTATATGTAACAAAGTATGGCGTTGACAATTTTCCATATGAAAGAGCACTAGCGCTTTGGCGATCAGATTGTGATAGAAGGGGAGAAAACAATATAACAAATTTATCTAATGAACTTGATACAGAACATAATGTTTTGGAGGCTCATAATGATAGTACATTTGGAGAAGATCATGTTCACAATGTAGAAAATGATGACCAAGATGAGAACTGGGAAATTGAAATACCCTAGGACTCTTATTTTGGTATACATGTTCCGTTGATCATGCAAGATTACTACATGTCAAATTCAGGTAAAAATGGGTTCTATATTTTGTATTTTTCATTGTAACATTGTAGCTACATTTCTTTCATGTGTTATTTTAAGATTGATGTTTCATATTTAATCCTTACATTTTTTGCTTCTTATTTGTGACAGGAAATGAAGCTGGATTTGATGATTTTGGGACCTATTTTCACATAGATAGCGTTTGACTAGTATTAAATGATAAATAACTAATTTAACAAGACTAATGCAAAGCATCAATGGGCTCATTCAAGTACATGAAACTACCTTGATGTCTAGCTTTGACATCTTGAAAAATTTTAATGGTATATATGTTGCTTGTGTTTGGGGAATTTTGCTGAGTTTCGAGTTTTATATTTTCTTGGAAAATAATTATTGATATTTGGAAAATGTGTGATTTTATATTGGTATTGGAAACAAAGCTAGTTTTGATCTTTGATTGGAAATGAAGTCGGATTTGATGAAGTTGGGACCTATTTCTTTTCACATAGATAGTGTCCTAGTATTAAATGATAAAGAACTAATTTAAGAAGTCTAACGCTAAGAAAAAATGGGCTTATTCAAGTACATGAAATTGTGTTAATGTGTAGCCTTGATATCTTTGAAAATTTTAGTGGTTTGTTTGTTGCTTGTTTAGAGGATTTTGTTGAGTTTGAAATTAGTCTCTTGAATGCTTATGGTTCTCATATCATGCATAGATCGATAGATCGATAGATCTAGTTCTATTATTATAATCATTATTGTTTTCTTTATATATTTGGTGGTTTGAGGAAAGATATTTGATTTCCTTTCACTTTGTGGCATGATTTCGACATCTTCACCTTTTAGAATATAGTAAAATATTTTTCTTATTATAGATTTTTCTTGGAAAAGAATTATTGAGAGTTGGGTGCAAATGCACAATGTTTTGTAGCATTAGTGTGATAAATATGGGATAGTGCAAAGCATAGTTTTGAAGATTAGTGTAAGTTGACTCGTACCTAATCAACTCAGTCAAGTTGATTGTTGGTTGAACGGTTAATTGTTGGTTCAATGGACAGAAGATCTTGCAGGCACAGATACCAAAGGGCAAAATGGAGCCCATCATGGGGTACTCTTTGTAATTATCCACCACTGCTACCTTCCATGCTTCCTCAAACTCCTCTCCAACCTCAATATTAGTGCTAGTAGTAGCATGAGAAACAACACTACGCTTAGCAGAACTAGAAGAACGTGTTTTCCAAACTACACGAGAACTACTTCCCTCACGAGTCACCATGTGCCATGCTTGGTCTCAGTGGTTCTCTTCCTTCTACTCCTAGTTCAATTACCATATCTTCATTGGAACCAACACTCCGAACTCCACTAGACAACGATTCAGCATTTTGTAGTAGTGATTCGCCATTTGTACTGGTGATTCGCCATGATTTTACAGGATAATATAATCTCATGAGAGATTCGCCAAAAAATTATATATACATATTATATTATTAATAAAATCGCCTTCCATTTTTCCTATGTATCATGGGGATTCACCTATTTATTATATATATAAATTTAGGGGGGTTCTTAAAATTTTCCCTGCTAATGTATCCTAGATACTCTATTCTTGTTGTTACGTATAAATGAAATATAAGAAGTTTTTGTTGGTATGTTAAAGACGTATGGTCACTAGGAGTCATAAAGATAATCAAGTATATTTAGACTTGTGAAACATTCTCAGACAATTTAGATTTTGGATACCTTATAATGCTGTCAGATGGCTAAGATACTTGGTTTCCCAATGGGAAGGTTGAGGCCATTTGATTTTGGATGCTGATTTTGTAATACCTTACTAATTTTGAGAAAGAAATTTCCATTGACATCATGACCATACTTGTAAATGATACATCTACAAATAATGGCATAATAGCATTCAATAAAAACCATAAAAAATAGAGCATGGGCATTCATAAAACAAGTTTCAAATACTTATCTCTTAAAATATGTTGACTACTCATAGATCTTAGATGTACTACCCAACCATATATCACACTCTAGCTTTTTCAACAGTTGGTCAACCCTAAACTGGGGCCATGTATCCACTATGGAAATGACTACTCAAGTCAATTACATGTATTGTACAGAAAATGAAATGGACCAAGGAGATAAACCCTGAAAGTACCAATTGGTTGAGTTTTCTAATGGGAGGTCATGGGTCAATTCTTCTCAACCCTCTTGAGCTAGGCTCACAATAAGATCATAAAATATTAATAATAAAATTTAAAAAAAAAAACATCTAAACAATATATAATATATTAAAGTAATTTATTATTTTAAATAGGGAAATACTTTATAATTATTGTAAAGCAATTAAACTACTTATTATATAATTAATTATAATTTATATAAATAATTATAATTTATATAAATAATTATAATTTAAATATTGTTTTCCCAAGAGGTAGTCCAACTAGTGATCGAAGTAATGTGAAATATGTGAAAATTGAGAGATGTAAGGTTAAAATCACCCTGTTTGCAACCCCATTTATGGAGAGGAGGTGAGGTCATAGACCCCAGATGCTTACTAGTATCTATGTGTCAACTATGTTGAGGTCATAGACCCCAGAGGTTTACTATTATCTATGTGTCAACTATGGTTAAAATCACCATGTTTGTAACTCGTTTTACAGAGAGGAGGTGAGGTCATAGACCCCAAAGGTTTACTAGTAGCTATGTGTCGACTATGTTGAGATCATAGACCCTAGAGGTCTACTAGTAGCTATGTGTCACCTATGTTTCAAGAGACCGTTGTTTTTATAAAATCATTTAATTTAAAAAAAATAAAAACAACTTCAATATTGTTATTAAAAAAAACAACAAAAAAACTATTTTTACATTTGAGGATTGTGACTTATCTTAAATAATTAATCTAAAAGATAAACATACTTACAAACATCTCAAGATCAAGCATCTCAATATGTTTCTTAAACTCCTATTCACAACCTTTGTTTCCCCATATGTTTGTGGGTGGTAAGTTGAACTGTACTTAGAAATCTTCCCATTTTATTCCATAACGTCCTCCAGAAATTACGTATGAATCCTATGAATCTGGTATCTAGGTTTGAAACAATGGTTCTCGAAAACCCATGCAATATTACAACTTCTTTGAAAAATAGATTTGTAACTTTGGTTGCATCGGTTTTTTTTGTGCACAATATGGAATGAGTCGTTTTTTAGAATCCATCCACAACCACAAATATAGAATGATTACCTCGAAAAATATTATTCCTTGTATGGAATATACAGGGAGAGAGATAATTGATATAAAAATGATTTTAATTAAGGTGGATATTTGTTATTTGTAATATTTTTTAATTAGATGTACTTTTTATGTGTAAGGTTTTTAAATCATAGTAAATTTTTATGTTATTCATAATAAATAAATGATAGTTTTAAATATTTTAATATTTTTTTAAATAGATGATAGTTTTAAATATTGTAATAATTTTATTTTTTTTATAAATTAAAAATTAATGTACATTATTTTAATTACTTAAATTTATTTAAATATGATATTTTGCAGTTTTTTCCCATGGAGGGTGCCCATGTCTTGATATGCATGTAGAGAAAATAATTCATGGCAACAGTACAACGTTCATTTGGTGGTTTGCATGAATGAAGATACACAAAGAATTGAGGTTGATTGTGGTTTAAGCATGTGAGGCTACAAAAATGATGGAGATTATTGCGTGGGATACTTGGGAAGGAACCTTAGTCTTATTTTGTGCCTTCAAGCTAGCTTCAAGATTAATAATGGAAACTATTGGGGTGATTGCGACTTATCATGCCATAGGATGGCACAACTGGGATACAGTTTGGCTTCCAGCTCTTCGAATGCATGTGTACGGTGGGTTTATATGTTGTCTTCATACAATGTTTTCTTTGTTTTGCGAAACTCCGCTGCAATTTTTTTGTTTCCTTTGTGGTCATTACCTTTATTTGGAGCTTTGAATGGATGGGAGAGGTGGTCAACGTGTTGCAACACTCTCAATAAAAATTCCCATGCTTTCAAACTTGGTGGTGGCTCTCAGTTGGAAGATAGAATATTTAGCCTCACAACCTTTGGTTCTTAGACTGATCCTCGATTGTGTCTCAGCTTTGGTTTATTAGTTCTTTCAACGTTTTCTAGTTTTTCAACTATGATTTCCCTTATTTTCTTTCTCTCAATTAAACCTCTGCAATGTTGTCTATCCCTGTTTATTGGGTTTTTCTCTGAGTGTAAGAAAATCTCCTAGAGGTTTCCCCTTAGTTTTTTTTTTCTTTTTCGTTGTGGGTTGGTATATTCATTAGTATATCCCCTATCTCTATTGGGTGCTTTCCCCTAGATGTTGGCTCATGTTTTCCTCTCTATTGTTCCTCTTCTAATATCCTCCTCTCATGCTCTTTCCTCTTCATGGCTTAGTTGGGTATTTCTACTCACCGTAGAGGATGTATAAGAGGAAGATTCACTTCTCCTGCCAACCCAAACTCTCCTTTTCCCTCATTTACTCAAACTCATGTTCACGCTACAACACATAGTTCCATGACCATATTTATGGAATTTATCCCTAAAGAAGTTTGCAAAACTATCTTTGAGGTATAAAATTAATTTCATCATACTTGTAAATATATTTTAGATAGATTGACCAAGACACCAAGAATTAGATCCCTAAAATAGGAAATTTCACTTGGGCTCACTAATCTTCATATATGCAAACTATCATCTTGTATTGGCACATCAAAATAGTTATGTTAGAGTCCTTACAGATTCTACAGATACTCATCGATAAATTCTTGTGTGTATCATTAAAATGAGAGAGAAGATGGGAAAATGGATAGGTTGGATAAAAATGGTGGCCTGGTTTCTCAAGCCACACACCAGTACCTAATGAAGATTTGATATGTACATCTTAAATTTGAAAGTAGTATAAACTATCGAACCTTGGCACACACATGCGCCTGAAACATAGTTGACACATAGCTATTATTCAGACCAGTAGCTAATGAATATTTGAAATGTACATCTTTTTTAAAGTAGTATAAAGTTCCTAACCTTGGCGCACGCACACGCATGCCTGAAACATGGTTGACACATAGCTACTAGTAAAACTTTGGGGGTCTATTTGATATGTACATATTAAATCTAAAAGTAGTAGAAAGTATTGAACCTTGGCACACACATGCGCCTTAAACATAGTTGACACATAGCTACTAGTCAAACCGGTAGCAAATGAATATTTTATATGCACATATTTTTGAAAGTAGTATAAAGTACCTAACCTTGGCACACACAGACACACACACACGCCTGAAACATAGTTGACAAATAGCTACAAGTAAACCTTTGGGGGTCTATTTGATATGTACATCTTAAATTTGAAAGTAGTATAAAGTATTGAACCTTGGCACACATACACGCCAAAAACATAGTGGACACATAGCTACTAGTAGACTTCTCGAGGTCTATGACTTGTCCTCCTCTCCATAAACCAGGTTACAAAAAAGGTGATTTGAACCTTAGATCTTTCAGTTTTCATATATTTCACATTACTTCGATAACCAGTTGAGCTACCCCTTGGGAAAACAAAATTATAATTATAATTAATTATATAAATTATAATTAATTATAAAATAACTAGGTTAATTTCTTTACAATAATTATAAACTTTTTCCTACTTAAAATAATAAATTACTTTAATATATTAATTTTTTTTACTTGTTTTTTTATTTTTAATTTTATTAGTATTATTTTATGATCCTATTGTGAGTCTAGCTCAATAGGGTTGAGGAGAATTGACCCATGACCTTCCATTAGAAAACTCAACCAACTGAGCTAAGCCTTGGGACTATTTATTATTATTATTATTATTTTAAATTTATAGGGTACATTTTTTTTTTTAAATAATTATTTGAATGAGGTGTATATTCTCTATCCTATACTAAATTTAAACTTATAATTTTGAAAAAGAAAAAATACTTATTCTTAACCAATTAGTTATTTTAGAGAAAAATTATTTAAGTTAAATTAAAAAAATGAGAAACCTAACATTAATAACCACTAAGTTATGAAGAGGTAATTTGAGTGAGGATTAGTCCCCCACTAAGTTTTAGATTCAAACCTGAATTATAACATCCACTATAAGTAAATTGTTCACTTATCCAAAATACTAACCCTAACTCTGAAAAAACTATTTTTTTTACTCAATTTACCTTACTTTAATCCACTTTAATGATTTAACATAATAACTAAATCGTTTAACAAAGTAAATTTAAATATTACATTTATTTTAGAAATTTAATTTCTACATTTAAAAGAAAATTTTGATTATATATATAGAAATTTTTTACATTTGAAATTAGTTTTCTAAAATAAATAATAAATAATAGTTCAAATAAAGAAAATTAAATTTTTAATGGTATTTGGTATTTTCAAGTAATCCCTTTATGTGGTTTTTTTTATTTTCTATGATATCATACTATTCAATCTTATTTTTCTTAGTTTCCATGATATCATAATATTCAATCTTATTGATTATTTTAAAATTGATTTACTTTTAACCTAGAAATTCTCCAAATTCTAAACTTTATCAGAATGTGTTTATTTTTGTTTATTATAATATTTTAAAATTTTATGAATATGTTAATAGTTTTTAATATAGTAAACATTTTGTTTATTATAATGTTTTAGAATTTCATGAATATGCTAATAGTTTTTAATATAGTAAACTATCAAGTTTGGTTAAATTATATTCTTACAATTTTAGAGATTTTCTAAAATACATATTTTTATAAAATTATTAAGTATTTATTAATTATACTTTTACAATTTTAGAAATTTTCTAAATTTTTTAAGTATTTATTAATAATAATTTTATATATTGAAAAGATAGATTAATTGAGTATAAAAATATTATATTTAAAATATTGTGTTTATTTTTAAATTTCATTTTAATTTCTAAAACTTAAGTTTTCTAACTCATTAAAATTATGTTGATGAAAATATTATATTTAAAATATTGTATTTATTTTTAAATTTCATTTCAATTTTTAAAACTTAACCTTCTAATGATGAAAATATTATGTTTATTTTTAAATTTCATTTTAATTTCTAAAACTTAAGCCTTCTAACTCATTAAAATTATGTTGCTTTATTATGAAATATAAAAGTAAAATTTTAATGAAATTCAAATAATCTTTTTTATTTTTTTCAAATTTAAACCAATTAAATTTATTAAAAATTTAAAAATTTATTAATTTGAAAATTATAAATATTTATCCAAAATTTCTATTAAAAACAACCTACACTAATAAATTTCCATGAACTAATGTGGTTTATAAAATTTCCATGAAATATATTTACCTATTATTATGTGAAATTTACATAATGAAACATCTCAACGTTGTTTGACGATTCACGAAACCAAAGGCAATGGAAAATTAATGAATAATATCACCCCAATTACAAGAAGCCAATGCAATCGGTGTAACCGCGACAAAGAGTGACTGAAATAAAGAAGTTTCGAAAGACTTCGTAGTCCTAGGAAAACGAAGGGACGAAAAGAAAATGTTTGACATGTGATTGATTCACGAAATGGCTACTTTGTTCATAATAACACTTTGAAGTTAATTTTTTTTTTTTTTTTTTCAGAAAGAAAAGTACTGCTGGTTTTATATATTGTATCAGTAATAAAACTTGTAGACCGACCAATAGTCTTTTCAACTTGATTACATTACATTCATTTTGCATCGAAACATAAAAAAATCACAAAAAGTATCAACTTGCAATAAGTTGGGCTTCCTCGAAATCTTTTTCAGCGGAAAGAGCAATTACAACCTCTACAATATCCTGAGACGAACTAACAATAGATCAAATCTGATTAAATTCCACAAAATTATCAAAAACTTTGTTTCATTATCTTTCAGAAAAGGAGGAGTTATTGTTGTCTATTGTTGTCTCTCACAGAATGTGAATAGTGCCAGCAGCTTCTCTACCTTACGCAACCAGTAGCTGATAATTCATTTCACCATAGTTGCTTTCCAACCCCTTCTTCGATAACCTATCAGCTACAACATTCTTCTGTCTGAAAACATGATGAAAGGAGATCATAGCAAAAGATTTCTTTAATATTTCAACTCTCTCCAACCAGTGTGCTATTGAACCCAATCTAATGGAAACTTTATTGTTCAGATGATCGATTAACACTTTGGAGTCCCCTATTATGAGGAACTTTTCCATGTACAATTGTTTGGCAAACCAAAGGAGCCCCCAGAGGGCGAGAAATTCTGCCTTCATGTTTGTACCTGTACCTCCGTTCCAATAAATTTTATAATGGCATTCCGGAGAAATCAGTAGCCAAGCCCCGCAGCCACAAACCGAGTGTTGCGATGCTCCATCAAAGAAACCAACAGGATAACTGATCTCATGAGGGAAAAATCGGCTCAATAAATCCGACGGAGGCCTTTGTTTTATCTTTAAATGTTCCAATGAGCAGATGATTTGGAAGGCAGTGTTCTTTGGATTACTCAGAATACCATCAAAAATAGTTCTGTTCCTTGTACACCAAATATACCAGTGAAAGAAGATAGGCAAATCCCAGACGATGACCCCTCTTTCGAGCCACCACTTCAAACATTCCTCCGTCGATTGATACTCCGGCATGCTAATTTTTAAAATATCACAAACACAAGACAATACATTAAAAGCATAGGGGCAAGTGTAAAATAAATGGACATTGTCCTCCGCCACTATCCCACAGAGTAGGCAAATGCTAGGGCCCTGCCACCCTCTCTTTTGAAGATTTTTCCAGGTTTAGTTTCTATCCTTCCAAACCAACCATAAGAAAATTATCATTTTGATCTGAGCTTTAGATTTCTAGAACACTTTGAATCAACCATCTGATTTCGATGCCACTCTGTTTTTAATTAGATCCAAATAAATTTCCTTGACTATCAGAATGTCATTATTCTTCTTTCCTTTCCAAGTTATCCGGTCCCCACCTGTCAACCTGCAAAGACCCAACGTCTTGAGTTTTTCCGTGTACAACTTCCACTTCCCTTCCCACTTCTACTGCAACCCCATCTCAGAACATTCCTTCCAACTCGGGATCTCCCCAATCCACTCTCTGATGCTTTGTTGAATGAAAAAATACCCCTTACTATTTAAAATCAGTACAAGATCCTTGATCTGAGGTTGAAAATTAGCCATTCCCATCATCATCCTGTTGCCAATAAGGATTTGTGATCCATTGCCAAAGAGCCAATTTACCTGTTCCTTGACCACCGACCACAACCTACCAAAACCTTTCCAGATTTTAGATTTTGAGTTGATTATAGGCCAACCCGAAATGACCAGTTCTTCCACAGATACACCTCCTAGATATTTGCATTTTAAAATTTCTTTCCATTTTCCTTTTCCAGTTAGACCTCGCCACAAAGTCTTAATAATGAGTGATTGCCCGAATAATTCCATATCTAAGATACACCATCCTCCTTTGTCTTTAGGGAGGGTTAATGTCTCCCATTTAGCAAGGTGAATGGCTTTCTTCTCTCTCCCCCCGCCCCAAATAAAATTTGCCATTATCTTCCTAATATTATTTAGACTTTGGTTTGGGAGTACAAGTAGATGAGCCCAGTATGTATTCATCTGTTGAAGTATTGCCTTCAGCAAAATCAATCTGCCTCCTCTAGTCAGCCATCTACCTCTCCAGTTATTTAATTTCTTTTGAAATTTCGTGGTCAACCAAGACCAATCCTCCACTGTAATTTGCAAATTTCAATCTAAATGCAAGGTAAGTTAGCCCTTCATCCAGCGGAGCCATTTTGAAATTGAACAGATCCACTATTTCTTGAAGAAGAGTCTCCTCCCCACCACAGTAATAGATGCAGGATTTTTCATTGCTAGCCAACATTCCAGTGGCCTCACCAAAAAGCTTCAATATTTCATACAATACCATCCAACATTTTTTTATCAGCATACCGAAAATGAGTATGTCATTCACAAACAGATTATGGGTAGTCTTCAAAAGAGGGCTCACTTCTATGTTGTCGAACAAACCACTCTTAGTTGCTCTATTGATTTTTATACTAAGAGCGTCCATAACAATCACGAAGAGTAGCGGCGACAGGGCACACCCTTGCCTTAATCCTCTACCAGGTTTAAAAAACTTCGACACCGATTCGTTAATAAGCACTGCCATATAGGTATTTGTCACACATGCCATTATCCATGCTACTACCTCCCTGCTGAGTCCTATTTTGAATAGGACAAGCCTCAAGAAAACCCAGTCAACATGGTCATACGCTTTCTTGAGATCAATTTTCATGACTGCCGCCTTCATTTTTTTAGAATGAATTGTATGGATCGTTTCTTGTGTGGCAGCTACAACTTCATGGATATTACGGTTTTTTAGGAATCCATAATGTTCTGGGGAGATAAAGTTTGATAGAATACCTTTTAAACAACCAACAATTATTTTGGACACAAGCTTGTAAATAGTGTTGCATAAAGATATGGGCCGGAAATCATCAAAGGTAAGAACACCTTTCCTCTTCGGGATGAGAACAAGGAGGGTTGATTTAATAGCTCCATTTATCTTGCCTGTCATTCTAAATTCCTCTGCCAAATCCTTCAAATCAACAATAAAGTCTTCAATAAAATGCAAGAAAAAGTCCAGAGACCAACCATGAGGTCCCAGACTTTTATCTGCTGCGAAAGATTTAAGAACTCCTTTTGCCTCATTAGTCATCACCTCCCTGAATAAATTAAGATTGTCCGAGGCTGAGAACATAACAGGGAAACCATTGATTAGATCCAGGTGCTCCTCAGTAATAGGAACCCTTTTCTGCTGATAAAGCGTGCCGAAATATTCCGCTGCACTCGACTTGATTTCCTCTGTGGAGTGTACAAGTCTATCACCAAGATTAATTTCCCAAATCGAATTTTCCTTTCTTTTACTAGTCACGAACTTATGGAAAAACTTAGTATTCCTATCTCCCTCTGCCAACCAAGTAGCTCTACTTTTAAGTCTCCATGTCGCTTCCTCATTCTTTAGAAATATTCTAAGTTCACCTTCTATCAACTTTAGTTGTTCCCAATAATCATCATTCTAAATGCCTTCTGCTATCTCCAAATGAATTCTATTCCTTTCAGATAGTATGAATCAGATCCTGTCTTTTTCCTTTTTAAGTTTGCTCCTTTCCCAACTTCTGACCATAGTCTTCAGTTCCTTAAGTACTCTGGCCAGATGGGACATCACTAACAAGCCCTCCTCCCTCTTATGATTCTGTAGATATTCCTTAATCATGATGTTGAAATCCGAATATGACAACCATCTTTTGTTGAACTTGAAAGTATAGATCGAGTGCTTCACCTCAAAATCCCAATATAATGAAATAGGCCTATGATCAGAAAGTGTTATCTCCTCCGCAATCGCTTGGGCTTCCTTTAAGCATAATCTTAGCCTAGAAATTATTACAAAACGATCTAATCTCTTCCCAATAAAATTCTTACCTTTCCTTCCGTTCATCCATGTAGGGAAATTCTCTTTTAATGGAATGTCAACCATATCTGCCTCCTCCAAAATTCCTTTAATAATTGTGACCGATGGATCAAACCTGCCAGTCTCCCCTCAAACTTCACCAAGATGGAAGCTGCAATTGAAATCTCCTGCAAGAATGCTGTTATTTAGACTAAGAAAGCCAGAATCCTCCATACGATGCTAGAACGAATTCTTGTCAGCATAAGGAGCATAAATATTAAGAATATTTATACGCCTGTTGAAACCTCTGCAATAACCCGAGAGTAACATTCTGCCAAAGAATCCATAGGGTTTAAAGTTAGTGAACTTCGGGTCCCAAATAGCCGCACTGCCACCCGACATCCCAGACACATTAGTTGCCGCCATGTTCCACTCTGGAAACATGGAATGGAGCACATCAATAGACTTAGTTGCTTCAACCAAAGTTTCTTGAAACAAAAATATAGTCGGCTTAACAGTCAAAAAGAAATTTTTAAACGACAGCAATTTATCCTTGCCCCCCCACCCACGAATATTCAGTGAAACAATTCTCATAATGCGGACTCAGAAGCAGGGGACAACACTCTAAGTACCCTTACAATGGCCAATGACATTAGAACATCTCTAAAGTTACCCTTCAGTAAATTTTCACGATCATCATTCACAGTAACCACCTTCTTCTTTCTCTTCGTTAAGCCTCTGCCTCTGCGAATCATCACATTCGATTGCGAGGAAGGGATGATGATCAGGGTAGGGGACGAAGGTCCCGAACACACTGGCAAAGGCACCAAGCCCACCTCCGGATTGACAAGAAGGAATTCAATTTCGCTCCCTATAGAATTTCTGGGAGAATTGTCCTCCACTACCATTTCCAGAGTCAACAACAGCTTACAGGAACTGGCCACCTTATTCTTCGGCTTGGGTGAAAGGACAGATGAGGGATAATCACTCCCAGAGTTTAAGTGAGGGATTAACATTTGACTCCTATGACACTCAAGGCTCTCCGTTGCAAGGGAATTTAGACCCAAATCAGCAGACGAAGATAAATTCTTCAGCCCGGGGCGACAGTATATATCAAGGGGAAAATCTTCTAAAGTTATACCAAACCCAACAAAATCAAGCGGCTTCTTAAAATCAGAACTCTGTGAGGCGGAAGTCTCCCGCACCTCCCTAGCCACTATCCCAAACCCAGACTCCATGTTATGAACTGGAATAGAATTCTCAGTTGATATTTTATTTCCAGTTATATCATAAACATTGGATTCAGGGAGCAATATCTTACCCGATAGGGACGTGATCTCCTTCTCCAGTAGCACAGTCAGCTTCGGTGGATCTCCAGCAGCCTAAACAGTCTGATTTAACTTCTATGCCCGGGCCAACTTGTAATCATCCCTCCAAGATAGACAATTCCACATCAAATGTCTCGTTTCGTGACACAAGTGACAGCGAAACGGGACTTTCCAATAATCAATCTTCTGCTTATACACCGAGCCTTCCCATTGAAGATCGATATTCGCCGACAGACCACCAGCAAACGGAATTTCAATGAGAACCCATGCAACTCTTTTATCGAATACTTCATGGCATTTCGGGTCTACAAATCTACAACTTCCCACACAGTCTCCTATTGCTTTTAGGACCCTATAGTTCCAAAAGTGTAATGGAAGCCCAACCAGCTGTGCCCAAACCATATGGTTCACCGGAGCGTTGTTTTTCGGGTGGAAGCTCACGTCCCACCTGTGGAGTGCCAGAAAACATCTTCCCAGAACCCACGTCCTATTAAGCACAATACCAACGTCCTCCTCTTTCTGATGTTGGAAAAAAAACTAACCTTCCTCCAATCTGCTGATCACGGGCGAATATCCTAACAAATCGACCCACTTCTGAACTAACCACTCCATCATGTTCATTTTACTCTGTCTCTCAAATTTCCACCGGCCTATCATTACATGGCTGGAAAGTTCTACCACCCGCTCCCATAACAGATCAAAGCCGAAGCTCAGTAACCTCCACTCCTCCAAAGCCTTGATAGCCTTCCCACTGTCTCTTAGCTTATTCTAAGAGCCTGCCAGAATAGAACCCCTCGGGATCACATAGTAATTTTCTTCCTTACCCTTCGTCCTGGCAGATTGAGCGCGTGTACCTGAAATCGAACGGCTAGTGTTGTCATTAATTTCCTCCTCCACCACCTTTAACGCATGCACAAAGTCTAGATCTTTGAGATCCACGTCGATCTCAGTGATGAACCTCTCAATGTCTCCCATGAAAATATTAAACTTCGAAGTTAATTTATGTTTGATATATTACAATATTAATTTTTGTTCGTTGCATTGGCAAATCATTATTTTTTTTTATTAGTTGTGATGTTATATAATTTTTTGGCGCTATTTTATATTTGTTTTTATAGTTAATGTTGGCTTTACGATAATTGAGGGTTTATTATAATTGAGGGTTTATTAATGTTAGGTTTTTGTTATTCTTTGAGTGTCACAAAGTGTTGTGGAAATATTATAGTAAAAGTTACAACACATTGATATTTATATGGGTAGAATTTTTTCAAACCAATGTTCTTTTAAAATAATTTATTGTACTCTAATCAAAATTGTAATACTTTTACATTTTAAATTTGCATATGAATAAAAGTAGAAATTTGCATGTTGATTTAAGTTAATCTTTTTAGATTCTAATCACTACATTTCAGAGCTTACTAGAGATATCATTTTCATCTTTTCTTTTCATAGCATTTTTCTAAACGTAATGTTTATGGTTTTAGAAATATACATAATATAAGGCACCAATGCTATTCTCCCAAGCTTTGAAATCAGATCTTGGTGTCTTTCTATCTCTTTAACATTACCATTGTTATGGTGTTTAGGGCCAAATTTACATACTTTGCTGAGAAAATTTCAATGTAATGATGATTGATCTAAAATTATTTTAATTTAGCTATATTTAAACTAACTATGCGACCTTGTTTTTAATATAGCAGAGCATTATAACTTGTACCTATTTGCTTGGTTTTTCATTTATTTTCCTAAATATATTAATAATAAAAATCATTTTAAATTGCCTCATAAAATGACTCCATATACATATTATGTAAAATACTTTAATGTTAATTATATATTATATATCATTTTTAAAAAATTATATATAAATATATAATATGAATTTTAATTTTTATAATTAAATTTTTTATTTAATTATATATATTCCGTTTAGTATTAAAAATACAATGAAAAATAACCTATTATATTTTACATTATAAAAGAACTTCATAAGAAAAATTTGATTCTCTCCGCTCATATTATTAAATCCCTACTTAAAGGGAATCCTGGAAAGTGAGTTATAAGATATATGATATTTAAAGCTTACGTTGGTATCCGACTTGAAAACAGAGTGCAAAACTTGGAAAATAAATGAAAAACTAAGCAATCTGGTTTAATTAGCGTTGCACCATGTGTTTTTTCAAGCTTTCCTATTTATTATTGATCTATATCTTATATCCTTTGAGAAAGGAATATATATACACGTATCAACATATGCGAATACTGCTAATTCATTTACAATAATATTATAAGACAAACTTTTGATTTTTGCAAATATGTTTACAACACGTATTAATGAGGTGCTGGTCCGTTTGATTGATATATAGGTGTTATACTTTTGTTGAGGATTCCTACGTTTAGAATTGCAGTCTGTCTCGTGAACCTATTTTAACCGTTGGCATTTTAAGAAATTGTTTTATTATTTCATATTGATAGTAAGGATATAAATAAGGAATTTATTTAAAAATAATTATAATGTTGAATGAAAAGAAATGTAGTGTAACGGGATGCAAGGAGTGTTTTTGATATAGAAAAATATTTATAATTAATTAATATTAATAAATATGTCAAATTTCAAATACAAAATAAAGGGAAACAATGTAATAAAAAATCAAGAGTTGAGGGAAGGTATTAATGGGAGCATTATTTAGTATAGTTAAGAAAAGAAAATGTGTCTTAATTTGTTTGGGACTTGGTCTTGTTATTAACAATTAATTTGAGTATCTTACTCTGTAGGAAGGTTTGGAAATTACTCTAGCAAAGAAAATATTTAACTTAATGGTTTTTGAGGATTTAATGTATGCTTTTCAACAAATAATCAAAGCTAAGAAAACTATATGCCTATAGTATTCTCCCTTGCTTCAAAGAATTATCTTAATCACCTCTAAGTTCAAATAGTTAGATCTCTTCCAAATGTATAGGCATTTGAATTTGGTGACATATTCCTTAGCCAAGAAAAAATCTACATTCTCCTTTACTCCAAAGATTTATCTTAATCACCTCTAAGTTCAAATAATTGGATCTTTTCCAAATATATTGACATTATAAACATTTTAATTTAGTGACATATTCCTTAGCCAAGAAAATATCTACATTGAGTCAAAGACAAAATAGAAATAAATCATTGTTTTATTAATTCTCCTTAATTGTTTTATTGGAATATCAAATCACATTTATTTCCTTATTATTCAAGTCATCCAATAATTTTTTTTTGAATTGGTTTGAGGCCTCCATCTCAGCTCATCCTTTGGCTAAATTCCAGAAATAATATGAGAACCCTTACATGTTCCTTTTAAAAAAATAACTAGAAATTGAATATATATAGGAAATATATTTTCCCGTCAAATTGAATTATAATTTAATAACTTTGTTTGTAATCACGATGTAGGTTTTTTAAATAACCAACAACTATAATAACATTGAGTACATAATGAATGTTTTTAATATTTAATATTATTATGTTAATAGACATGGTTTATTTTAGAACACGGATGAATTTTTATTTTTTTATTATGTCACATTTTTCAGATTATTAAAATTTTTGTATATTTTTGAGATATAAGATGGATCTAGGCTGGTTTCAGTCGTGTGCTGCCAAGGAAAATCTATTAAAGATATGATTAATTTTATCAATAATATGTAAATATATCAAATATTAATATAATCATTTTAAATATGCTAAATATTTCTGAGATTAACTTGGTCATTTTAATTTTAAATTTTCTTAGTTACCTCAGTTCGTTGAGATGATAATTATTGTTAATAATTATAATGATGAAAAATGATGAAATATTTTTTTTAAATGCAAAGTGATAATAATAGTGTTGAAAGATAGAAAATGTGAATAATAAGAACGTACTCATGTTACAATCAATCTCAAACTATTTTCTTCTACTATTCTTATTTCCTCCCTTGTTAGTTTTGTTATCTTTTCATATCGATTATATGAAAAAGAAAATTTAAATCGTAAACCATTTAAATCTTTAACTCGATCTGTTGTAGTAAACATGATACCTTGTCTCTCTTGCTCTCCAATATTAATAGCTTAAATTACTATAACACAAAAATCAATCTACATTGTTAATAACTTTTTGTGCTTACACTAAAATCAATGTGACGTGGGAATCTACACTGCCTAAGATGGATTCTAGGATTGATCATCTACATTGAAATTAAGTCATCTAGTGCAAGTAATCAAATATAATTATAAATCAACATCTAAATTGAAATCAACACATTTAGTGCAAGCAATCAAATTGTATTAGAAATCACCACCTACACTGAAATCAATGCGTCTAGTGCAAGTAATCAAATATCATTAGAAATAAATATCTACACTAAAATCTATGCATCTAGTGCAAATAATCAAATAGGATTAGAAATCACCATCTCCACTTATATCAATCCATCTAGTGCGAGATATATTCCTCCCTCTCTCCACCCTCCATCCATATCTATATCCCCCTCCATCTATTCTTTTTTGTCTCTCTATCTCACCCCCTAAACACACACGCTCTCGTACTCCATATATATCAATCTCTTTTTCAATCACCCCCTCTCCCCATCTCTCTCTTCTTCCCTCTCTTCACCTTCCATCTATATCTCTATCTTCCCCTTCTCTCCCTCTCCCCCATTAATATCTCTCTTTCCTCCTTTTGTCCTCTCTCCCTCTCTCTCCATATTCCTTATCACTCTCTCTCTCTCTCTCTCTCTAGAAACCAACATCTACACTGAAATCAATGCATTTACTCAAATAAATCAAATAGGATTAGAAATCGCCATCTACACTGAAATCAATGCATTTAGTGAAAACAATCAAATAGGATTAGAAATCATTTACATTGAAACCAATTCATCTAGTGCAAGTAATCAAATATAATTATAAATCGACATCTAAATTGAAATCAACAAATTCAGTGCAAGCAATCAAATTGTATTAGAAATCACCACCTACACTGAAATCAATGCATCTAGTGCAAGTAATCAAATATCATTAGAAATAAATATCTACACTAAAATCGATGCATATAGTACAAATAATCAAATAGGATTATAAATCACCATCTCCACTTATATCAATCCATCTAGTGTGAGAAATATTCTTCCCTCTCTCCACCCTCCATCCATATCTATATGCCCCTCCATCTCTTCTTTTTTGTCTCTCTATCTCACCCCCATAAACACACACACTCTCGCAATCCATATATATCAATCTCTTTGTCAATCCCCTCCTCTCCCCATCTCTCTCTTATTCCCTCTCTTCACCTTCCATCTATATCTCTATCTTCCCCCTCTCTCCCTCTCTTTCCATCTTCCTTATCACTCACTCACTCTCTCTCTCTCCACCTTTCTCTCTCTATTTCTTTCTTCTTACCTCTATCCCCCTCCCCCTCCAAGTCCATCTCTCTTTCCCTCCCTCTCTCCACTCTCTCACATCCTCTCTTTTCCTTCCTCTCTTTCCCTCTCTCCACTCTCAAATCCTCTCTCTTCCTTCCTCTCTCCCTTATTTCCTACATCTCCCCCCCTCCAACTCCATCTCTCTTATCGATCCCTCTCTCCTCTTCTCTCTCAAGTCCTCTCTCTCATCCTTCCTCTCTCTATCTCTCCCTTAAATCCCTCTCTCTTCCATGATCTCTCTCTCTCTCTCCAATACTCTCTCTTCCCCCATCACTCTCCTCCTCTCTTTCATCCTTCCTCTCTCTCCCTTTCTCTCCCACCTCTCTCTCTCTCTTTTCCCTCCAATCCTCTCTCTTACGCCATATCTCTCTCTCTCTCTCTCTCCAACTACATTACTATATCCCTCCCTCTCTCCTTCTCACTTCTTCTCTCCCCCCTTCTTTCCATACATCTTACTTTGTCTCTTTATCTCACCCCTAAACATATACACTCTCTCTCCATCTCTCCCTTATCACTCTCTCTCTCTATTTCTTCTTAGTTATGTAAACTAATGAACATAAATATTCGTAAATATAAAGCAGATTATGGAGTAAATATGAAAAGAAGTTTTATTTACTTACCATACCTCTAGTTTATTTATATTTTTATTTATTTACCATACCCCTTTTCTTTACTATGGTATTTGGCCCATAGGCTTGTTATATAATTAGATTTTTATTTATAATCCTATTTGATATATTGTTATTTATTTACCTTACCTCTTTATGCCTCTTTTCTATTTATTTATTTATTTACCATACCTCTTTATATCTACTTTATATTTATTTATTTATTTATCATACTTGTCTATACCTCTTTTATATTTATTTATTTACCCATGGTATTTGGCCCATGGTATCAATATTAATTTGTCCCATGGTATTCGTCCCATAGGCTTCATCTAAATAAAACCTCTTTTTAAAGTGTTTTTAAATATAAAAAGGTTTATGGAATAAATATAAAAAGAATTTTTATTTATTTACCATACATCTAGTTTATATATTTTTTTATTTATTTACCATAGCTCTGGAGTAAGTATAAATTCATTTTACAAATATTTAATTAAAAGAAATATTAAAAAAAATTGGATTTTGATTGTTTGTGTTGAATTAACTCTTTTCCTTTGATTTAGGAAATGGTATTGACTTTAGTAAAGAGTAAATATGTTTAAAATTTTACTTAATTTGGAAATTCAATGTGGTAATTTTTTTTGTTAGAGGTAAATTTATGATCCATTCAAATTCAGGTATATAGTTTACTATCCATTCAAATTATATAAATAATACATAATATATATGTTAAAATTTTGATCCTATGTTGAAATGTTGCAAATTAAACGAATAGTGAATTAGCAAACCATTATTCAGTTTCTTAGTCAGCTAAAAATTGTATGCTCCAGGGGTGACCTGTATGAATTGAAACAAATTGAGCCTTTGACGTTCGCTTTTTGAGAGATATCCATTTTGTAGGAATACTATCCTCCTTGTCTGGCATGAATAGACGGCTGCATTGAATGGTACTATCATCCTTCTTCTTACTATTCTCCTTCTTGTCTGCCAGACGGAAAGCTAAATCTCGCATTACGTCATGTTGAGAAAAAGAGATCCCAGATGCACAACCATAATCTGAGATGGCTTCACTCCTAATTATTACATATCAAAACCAAAACAATAATGGTGAACATATTCATTCATCTGATCGCGTCCTGGTTTGTGTTTCTAACTCTTTTGGAAATCACGTATTAAATAAACTCAAGCGGCCTTACCTTCCTAATTTCTTTGATTAAAAATTCATTCTCCAAGAAAGAATGCGAAAAACACACGAATTTATGATGAAAACATATATGTAAAGACGGCGAAGCAAATGTAAATAATTTCCATACCTTGGTTCGCTAGTGAGATTTAGGAGATTTTTTTGTGCAAGTTCTAACCAGAACACAAAAGCATCTTCCCATTCCATGCCACGTACATACACCCATATGTCCGATAGTGCTTCTACGCTGAATTTTTTTCCTTTAGGAAATGCCCCCAAGTCCAAAAAGCACTGTTTTGAGTCGTGATCGAGGGCACCTGTACTCGTTTCCAAGCGATTAAGAAGATTTTCTGTGTGATAGGATGATATAGGTTTTGCCTTTGAGAGTTTCTTCTTAGCACTTCTCCAAAATGGCCAGGGTTTCTCACGCAAACAACTTCCAATCACCGTGAGAGCAAGAGGTAAACCGCCACACGCTTCTGCAACCTACAAATATATTACTATTTAAACCTTATGCTATTGTTTTAAATAAATCCATAACAACATACAGCTATGCTGGAGTTCTATTACGCACAAATGCTTTTCGATTCGTGATAACATACTTAGGATATTAATAATTATCTAACTCCATGATATTATATGCTTTTCTATTCGTGATACTTAGGATCCGACCCGATTGTTATTTTTTATTTTTTATTTTAGTTTGAAATTTAAGCCGACATTGAGGTAAGCCGACATTGAGGACGTGACATACCTAACATCGGGGTCATATGGGGCTGTAGATGCGC